>OMKK01091994.1:0-20737 GCA_900302305.1 Polymixia japonica
TCTTAGGGGTGCAAAGACAAACCATTTTTACTTCCATGAATTTAATAATAACAGTTGTAGCCTAATGTTAGTAGCACAGATGCTTGTCAGCCACAGCACATACTGCAAGGGCAGGACAGTGGCAGTGAGCCTGTGTGCGCTCATCCACTTTGCAGAATCAAGGTAGCTAATAATTGTATAAAAATTCATAGCCTCCTGTAACTCACCTCCCGGGTTCTTTGTAGGCTACTAACAGTTACTGGTTGGGGCTCAGGCTCGACCGACCAGACGTCAGCCAACTTGATGCTGGGAGACTGAAGGGACATGACTGAAGATGGATCAGATTAATCTTTTAGATGCATCTTGTGCGTTCTATGGCATGCAGAGTGGACATACACTCACAACCATGCACAACCATCTCTAGGGTTTACAGAGAATGGTCAGAAAAAGAGAAAATATCCAGTGCGTGGACGAAAATGCCTTGTTGATGTCATAGGTCAGAGGAGAATGGGCAGACTGGTTCGAGATGATAGAAAGGCAACAGTAACTCAAATAACCACTCGTTACAACCAAGGTATGCAGAATACCATCTCTGAACGCACAACACGTCGAACCTTGAAGCAGATGGGCTACAGCAGCAGAAGACCAACCCGGTACTAGACAGGTGTACCTAATAAAGTGGCCAGTGAGTGTATATTTACTTGACATAGTGTCTTTGAGTCATTTATAAACTAATTTAATTTTGCTGGTTTTCTATTGGTTATGTTTTGTACTACTGTTTTACATTAAAGTCTATGGTGAGCGACATTTATTTTCCCCCAGAAAGGGGTGGGGACATGTTGCAAGCCAAAGTTCCCGGATGTGTCAGTCTGATGTAGCAAAATTTGTGGTATCGCCCACCCCTTCGTGAATTTTGAAAATGCAGGGTGGCAGGGGTAGACTCATTAATATTCATAAAAGAAGTGCTACCTGTTACTTGGCTGATGAGGAGCGTGGTCCAGGGCATTTGAGTTGCTGAACGCCAATCAGCACTGCCTAATTTGTGAGCATTGGGAGCTCAATTTTTCAAAATGTATTGGTTACCTGGATCAAGTTTGCAAGCCGTTGGGACCAGAATAGCAATTCATTCACTGCTCATTTGAATTTTTACAAGCCATGGCCACGTTGTATCGGCCAATCAGGTAGCTTCTTTTATGAATATTAATGAGTCTACCCCTGCCACCCTGCATTTTCAAAATTCGCCACCCCTACATGTGTGAAATTGTGGCCAAAAGCCTTGTCGCTAGAGGGCTTTTAATTTATTGTAATATTGTCTAAACTAGCACAACACCGGCTTTCCTCCATCTCGTCCATTCTGCTCTTCACTTCTTGCCCTCCATCTGAATTTCGCGCATCATTGGAAACACATGACTGCAAACAATGTATGGTGTCAGTCAGTCAGTCAGTCAGTGACAGACATTTGCATTTATAGGGCTGGCCCCGCTATTGCGGTCCAGCCAAAAACTCTTGCGTGAATGACCTTCTATCCCCAAACAGATCTCTGCAACTATTTATTCATACATTTTCAGTAAATTCTGTAAGTATTGCAGTATTGTGACCTATGTATTGTGATACGTATTGTATCATGAGGTCCTTGCCAATACCCAGCCCTAGTATATAATAGATTACTCCTTTTTGAAAACTTATTTTGCCTTTATCGTGATACCTTCGTTATTGCAGGCAATATATCTATGATAATATCGTATCTTGAGTTACTCAGAGATCCCCTAGTATTCAGCCTTGTATTCAAAATCTCACTTGCCTACAGCATGTTTAAAGTTATTGTTACACCAGGATTCTCAAATCGATTGCTCATTTTCTATTCCATCTATGCAGAGAAGGTGACTGTCAATGTCCTCCACTGGGCCTGATCAGTGAATGGACTAAAGCTGGATTTATACTCACAACGAAACATAACTTTTGGCAGTTATTTTGTCATTTTTGCACCGAAACAGACAAAAAGACGCAATGGTTTCACTTCTTCCATCACAAACTATTTCAGCAACATTTCGTAGTTTGCAGACCATGGTCTATGTCTTGAATGTGTTGAAATAGATAAATGATTGCATTTTGCAGAATAACTGTATGATAGCCTGCCCTCGTTGTCAGTTACCAACTTGCCTCAACATGCAACTTAACACCCAAGTGTGGTGCTAAATGGATTGTTAGCGTGAAATAATGTGTCTTGGTTTGTGTCTGTGTGTGTTCATTATTCTCTGGTAGTTACACAATTGTGAAGTCAAATAATGTATGTGTATGTTTGCATGTAACATGATCTGTGTGTGTATTTTGTGTGTGTTGTGAAACAGCAAATGTGCATGTCTACAGGTAATAATGTGCATGTGTACGTGTGTGTGTGTGTGTTTGCGTGTGTGCACGGCTTCATGTGCACGTGTCTCTCTGTGTGTTTGTGCACATGTCTGCTATGTCACTCCAGGTAGAGGCAGTGCCCAGACCCGTCTTGCCCTGTGGGACTCACCGTTGTGGGACATGCCCACCGACAGGCACTTCTGGAAGCGGCAGTATTGGCACTTGTTGCGGTTCTTCTTTTGGATCTTGCAGCGGCGTTCGCACTTGTCATACTCCAGCTTCAGACGAATGGTCCTCCGGAAAAAACCCTGGAGGAAAGAGGAGATGGGGCAGTAAAATCATTGTTGAAATCCCAAACACTGAACAGTGATCACAAACTTGCTCAAGCAAAACAACAGACTTTCACCCCTGTTGATATTTTAACACTAGTCTCACAGGGCTGGTAATTATGAACATCAAACATGTCTTTAAGTGAGACTTAAGGATAAACACTAATAAAATTTGAAACATTACAGAATCTGGTAATTTGCCTAAAATTACCTTAGCCAGCTACCATCCAACCATTATAACATTCTGAAAGTACTAAACTACTGACCAACTCTCCTGAATAAGAATGTAATGCAAGCCACTACGAACACAGTTATTAACTCCCATATGCACAGTACATGATACTATCAGCGTAGATGTACGTGGCTACGATTTCACCATTAATTTCACTGAGCTTGCACAATCTTGACAAAGAGCAACATCTGGCTTTGGGACCAGTGGATGGACTGAGTGGTGTGTTTTAGTTTGCTAGAGGGTAGCAGCAGACTGGGGAATTGCTTAATAACACATTTAGCCAACCTAATAGCAAACTAATATATCTCTCAAACTATTGCATCAAATGTGCCAGAATAAATACACAGACAAACACAGCATAAACACACAAATGCGACTACAGTATGCACGTGAGTTAAGTAACTTTCCCTCACTCACTCTCACCCACTAACCCCAACCCTCACGAACGCACACACACACAAACATCCACGCACAAACATCCACGTATACACACGAACAAACATCCACATACACACACAAACATTCATGTACACACACACACACACACACACACACACACAAGGTGACACATGCGACCAAGGTAGTTCCAGTCCAGGCCAAATGGGCTTCATGCCATGAGTCCTCGTGTTCACTTATGTAAAGGGTCGGTGTGTTGACATCACAGAGGTTGGCCTTCTCCCCTCACTGTCCCGTGACCAAACGGCTGGAGTACAGGACGCATATGAATGGGCATGCAATTGTGTGTGTGTGTTTGATATAGTAACACAATCATATGTTTTATATACTGACTACTTCAGAACCACTTTAATCACCAAGAACAATAAATGTACAGGTACTTATGTTGGCGACATAAGTGCAGAGATAAATTGACAATTTGGAGAGTTGCACAGTTAATACTGACTCACGTGATATTACGACAACCGGGCCTCATACAAGGGGCAAGACATACGATAGGCAACACATATCCTACATATAAACATTCAACATTCTGTTTGCGTTCCAGCATCCTGGTGTCCAGCTGTAGAGCGGAGCATAGTGCCCGACCAATGAGTCTGAATGAGACATGCATGTGTACAGTACATCTTTCTGTATCAGCAGGTGTGAGGGTGTAAGCATGTGCAAGCTTCACCACTGCCCTTTGGCATCTCAGAGGTCATTTATCTGATGGAAACAATATACCAGGGCCTTTTAATGGTCCCCTCCTGTTGGTAAATGTTAAGCTGACCAAATTCACCATGACCTCTGATAACCTATGGTTTTATAGCCCACAGAACTGGGACTCTGCCCCGAGCGCAGTTATGGCTCACCAAGGCCTTACCCCCATGTATTGGTGCAGAGGTGTGAGACAGGCGTACAATCTTACACACACACACACACACACACACACACACACACACACACACACACACACACACACACACACGCACGCACGCACACGCAAACATTCACACACTCACGAACATACACTTGACCACACAAAAGAACACACACACACACTTCAGGTGTCTCTTGCAGAATGATGTGTGCGTAGCTGTGTGTTTATGTGATGAAGTGATTGAGTGAGTGCATCACTTATAACATTCATACTTGCAACACCGTCTTGGCTGGTTAAGTTAGTTGAACATACATACATAACCCGCTCACACAGAACAGAGTCTGATACACACACACAGACACATACACACACACCCACACAAAAAGGCTCTCATACACACACACATGCACACAAACGCCCATACCCAAACAGTGATAGATACATGCACACATACACATACAGACACCCACACCTTAAGATCGCTTTGTCCTCCAGTGCCTCTTGAAAAACACAGCCTTGGGTTGTTCTTCAACATGACTGGTAAACAATTAACTGAGAAAAGATTGCTTGACCCCGTGTGAAGGCTGAGCCTGTAGTATTGATGTTTTTCAGAGTCATCATAGATCACAAGACACACTGCCTCTGGATTTCTGGCCGAGCATGGCCTAGTTGTCATGGTATAATTCTTACAAATATTAATCATTGTCCTGAGATTGGTTAACCCGTAGTCAGAGCTGCTTCTGATTCTTGTCTTGTCTGTGCTTGCATATGTGCAAGTGTGAGAAGGTGATTGACAGATATATATAGAGAAATTGAAAGCGCAAGCGAATTAGAGAGAAAACCAGAGTCAACACAGCATTTCTGAGTGAGAAGGTGAGAGAGACTGGCTGAGGCAGAGGCCTCTGTGGTGGGGTCTAGTAGTAAAAAGGTCAGTCTTGCAACAGAACTGTCACAGGTTTGATTCCTGTGACCTCCAACGTGTCCTTAAGCAGCCATGTGTCATATTAAAGTGCCCTTGAGACGACAATGAACCCCTAGCAGTCCCTTTGGATAAGAGTGTCAGCTCAACATTGGTCAAGCGCAAAACACTGGTCACCAATCATGTGCCACGGAGGGCCTAGAGTCTGCAGGATTTAAGTCCAACCAAACACTACTCCAGGACATTTCAATAATTAGTTCCCCCTCACTGTTTTTGAAGTTAGGCCCTGTTAATCAATAGTCTGTTATGATCATGACTGATTCAGGGCATAATGTCACTGATCGGTTCAGTATTGAGAAACATACCAGTGCAGCATATCTCCGTATCAGGTTCCAATATAAATCCATCGGGGCAATCATTTGAGCCCTCAAAAACCATGTCCTACTTGTCCTTTTCAAAAACAGCAAGCTCACAGTATTGTCATAATGGTCTATTTGAATTGGAACTATTTTACTAGCTAGCTGGAGAGTAAACAAACAGGCTAGCTTGCGCATGGCACATGGCACATGATTGGTGACCACTGGTGTAAAATGTAGAGGAGGACACAAAGCCCATTTGTTTGAGCCCAGAACTTCTGTGGATGATCCCACAACATGCTGGCATCCTTGTCTCACCTTGCAGCCCTCGCAGGCATGGACCCCATAGTGGTAGCCTGAGGCGCGGTCAGCACACACTCGACATTCCAGATTGAGGGATGATGCGGAGGATGAGAACTCCTCCTGGCCTGCTGCCAACCCATAAACACCTGACGATGGGCTGGACGCTGGGGTCAGGGCATCTAGAAAACATGCGCACAGGTTAAGAAACATGTCATTACACAACTCCCATTATGACACTGCACACACTTTAAGCAGTTAAACTGTACTACACTGAATTGCTAACCAATAAGATAAAAAAAATGTATCAAAGACTTATAGCTCTGCTCTGCTTTGCATCTATACAGTTACACACTTGGCAGCTGCCCAGCACAGCGTAGTTTTCTACTGCTAGACACTGCACAACATCCATAGTTGTACTTTCACTTAGACAAGACTTTAAGGGAATATCTGGATTTAATATTAAATTGTTCTCAACTCTCATCTCAATGACAGTAATAAAAATAGCAGTGATTTAGTGCTAAGCTATAAAAGTATGAAGACCAATTTCCGTCTGGCAGATAGTGGTCCAAAGTGCTTTTTGACCTTGTTGGCCCGACAAACACAGAGTCAGATGTAGATGTAATTTGTGCTCCATCACAACAACTATTTATACAGAGATATTAGTTTGCCTACCGCGATGAGCTGCCTATCACATGCACAGCAACTCTGGAATAGGATTAGCGTTGTAGCAAATGGGTTTGTCATAGGTTGCCAACCGATTCTGAATTCAACCTTGCCAATGGAACACAGGGTATATTTGCTTGGTATCCACATAGCAAAGATGAACTGGTACAAAATAGTGGCAGTAAGTCAAGCCACATGAGTTGGGTGAGAGATGCCAAAACGTGGATAAGTATTTGGCAGTGGGCTTGGGGCTGTGTTCTTCCATGTGCTTGCACTGGACTGAGTGTGGCCATGTAGAGTGATGTCAATATAGGATAGCATCTGTTTCTTCTACTCCATCTCTCACTCTTTGGACTCCATAAACACTCATAAACAGGGAGAAATTCTAAACACCCCCTCCATGACTTTTCCATGACATCATCATGAGTTTCCATGATGCCTTCTTCTAACATTTGCTTCCCTCCAATCATCTTCCTCTTCTTCTTCCCCTTCACACCATCTATTGTGTCATTAAATGTTTACTTGCTGGACCATTCACAGTTTCTACGCTTACGCTGTTGCGTAACTTGGTAGTAGCATAAATCTCTGAGACTTCCATGTTGCTTCTATTGGGAAGCAAAGAGAAGGGTAAAGTGGATGTTTCCTGAGAGGTGCTGCTTGGGTACTAAGGAATGTGTGAATTCCGCTTTGGATCTGGGGCGAGGAGAAGGGATAGAATAGGAGAGAGGGAGGTAAAGAGAAAGACAGAGGGGTAAAGAAAAAGAGAGGTAAAGGGGGTGGGGAGAAAGACAGAAAAAAAGACAAACAGAAAGAAGCAGACTGAAACTGAAAGGGAGTTAGATGGACAGACAGAGAGATACAGAAAGAAAGAGAAAGTGACGGATACAGACAGAGAAAAGGAAAAAACACCGGGAGGACTGTAGCCCAAGGGTGTGAAAAATTGGGTCAGCCAGACATTCTGAGGATGAGAGGACAGTTAAATCCTGTGCCGTGAACAGCGTTGTTGCTGTTGGCTGTAGGCTGAGGTCAGAGGTTAAACAAGCCACAGTGTTTGTCTTCTCTGAACACTCAGCCCCATAATCCCTCATTTGATCCGAGTAAAGGGAGGGAACCCCTGCCCTTGACAACAACAACAACAACAACAACAGCTACATGGAGATTATGCAGAGCAGCTTGGGACACTTAGGAAACTATGAAATGATTGGAATGAGATCGAGACCCACGTTTGCAGGTGGCATAGTGAGAAGTGGCAGAAGTGGCATATTGAGTAGGGAGAACACCCTTCAACAGAAGGGCCCAGGTTAAAGCCCTCATATCAGCAAGCATCCGTCCTGCTAAAGTGTCTTTGGGCAAGGCAATGACTTCATACCAACTCCAGGTCTGCTGTTTAGCTGACCGTGTACTCTGATCTCCTTAGGAAGGTGGCAAATGAAAAGAGAATATCCCTAAAGGTTTCAGTACAGTTTAACATTATTATTATTATTATTATTATTAGAGCTTCTACTACAATTACAACCACTGGCCACTAGTTGTCATTATGACAACTACTATTATACAGTATAGCGTTTTACTCCATAACCAGTTCTAAAAATTAGGAATGTGATCTAAGATGAAATCTTGTCATACTGACCATAATGTCAAACCAAATGTATTTGTGTCAAAAATACACCCTTTGTGTCCTCACCTAGGACAGTGGAACCTTCAGAGCCGGAGCCATTGCTGGAGGACTGGTATTCAGGGATGTCAAAGGAGCTGAGGGCATCGCCGTCCATGGACTGAGAGATGTCCTGCAGCTCCTCCATGCCACCCATGAAGTCATCATCACCACACAGGGGGCTGCCAAGCACTGAGTCCTCCAGGGGCGAGGGGGGGTGGTAGTGGCTCTCCATGTCGACCATCACGGTGGAGGACAGGGCGGCCGGCACACTCACTCATCAGACTGGGGGGAGAGAAACATGGAGGGAGGGGGAGAGAGAGGACAGAGAAGAGAGACACACAGACGGACAGGAAAACAGACATAGACAAAGATGAGGTGAGATTTAATTAGCAATGTCATTTTTGTTTAAATTCCTTCATACAATATGGGACATCCATGAAGATTCTGCCCCTTTGGGTGACAAAGATACAAATTAATTAAACTACAATGTCACCCAGGAATACCTTGTCATCTTTCATTTCAGTGGCATTCAGCATAGCACAAGGAGCACTGTTATGGGTTAATTGGGCTGCTAATAGGCAGTGTTGATGCCATTTACTCCTGCAGATGATGCACGTTACTATAGTGGGTCAGCAGGCTAGGAACAGCATGGAGTATCCAATGACACAACAGAGGTGTGGCCACTCCTCTGAACAACTATATCTAGAGACGGTAACATAATCCTTATGACCCTCACTGCTTCACAGAGATTGAGGAAGGGAGGAAGAGAAGGGCAGAAAGAGAGAGAAAGAAAGAAAGATTAACCAAAAAGAGAGATCAAGAAATACAGCAAGAGAGAAAAAAAAGAAACAAAGAGAGAGAGGGGGAGAGGGGACAGGAATGTAGGCCACTGGGCTGGTCTGGGACTGGGTTATGCTAGGATAGGATGGAATGGTGTTGGGGAGCTTAAGGTTGGTTGTGTTGCCGGACTAGGCTTGGCAAGAAAAAGAGACCAAGACAGTGACTTGGTTGTAGATGGGCAAGATTTTGCTGAACTGTAGTGCTAGTCTAGAGAGTGGGCTAAGAAGTGGGCTTGGCTTGTGGAATTAACATTATGTCACCCTCTAGGGCAACTCCATACATCCACATGTAAACTAGGTCAATCTTCAGTAAGCCCCTTCATCATACCCTGCTACGAACGTTGTATAGAGGGGTCGGAAGTTGTCTGGGTGTTTGGAGGGTATATGGCTTTGAGCAGCTGCTGACAGTACTCTGCTATGCCACACCTTTACACATGACTGCCTTTAGAGATGAGGCTTAACCTTACCTTACCCCTTACTGCCTAATGTACCTAGTCTATTTTAGAATTGTGAGTGTCGGTGTTCAAAAAGATCTGTCCTCAATGCCCCCAAGTTCTAATGACAGTAATGGAATGGAATGGTGTTTTATTGAAGTGTCCCAGTTCAGCAAGCCAATATCAGCATTGAGAATTAGCACACGTTTGTATTTAGTGCTACACTTAGCGAGCATCACTGTGAATGAAGAGATTTCAGTGGGATGCTTCGTCCCTCACTGAGCAACTCATTCTACAATATACTTGGAATTCTGAATGAAGGAGGTGTAAGCCGTGGTGGGATTAAGCTAGCCTTGTTAGCATTCAGCCTCCAGCTCCCAACCCTCAGGTCTTCATTTAAAGGACATCCTGTTTCATAGACTCACTTCACTCAACACTGTCTCATTAGAATACTGCTACAAGGGAAAATAAAGAGCTGCTCTCTACTTCAGCATCTTGGCTACAGCTAGATGACTGTCTATTCAGATAACACTCAATACTTGAATGAGTTGTTGTCTAGTGGTAAGATATGATGGGATGAATTAGTGTATACAATAAGCTTGCAGGCTATGCAGGAGCTCTTCCTGATTAATACAAACTTCTAGGCCAATACACAACTTTTGACACAGCCCATGCAAGCGGGTACAGTGTCAGTGACTGACAGAGGTGAGGCATTGTGTAAACAGACACCATGAGCACACATGACTTTCTATTTAAATAACATACATGACACAAGTCCCTTACTGACCGCATGACCCCCTACCAGCAGTAATGACCTGGACCAAGTCAGCCCTGTGTTGTATGTAAACACACATAGCTGACTAACTAAAGACTTAGGATGAGGAGAGTGAGAAAGAGTGAGTGAGACAGACAGACAGATAGACAGATAGACAGATAGATAGATAGATAGATAGATAGGGGGTAGGGTTGGGGAGTGGAATGTCACTTAGGCTACATTACAGGGTCCTATGGTAACAGCAGGGCTTTGTCCCCATAGGTCAAGACCTCTCTTGTGCTCGTTCAACCAAGCCTGCTGAGCAGGGCACTGTGCACACTGAGCAGGGGACGACCTCTACTAGACTGACAAAGGACCTCTACCCAAGAGCTACTGGGGTCGCCATGACGATGCCATGGCAATTCCGACACACAGATCACATTTTCTGTGGTGGGCGGGCAGCAGGCATTTAAAGTCAACAACAACCGGCTATCATTGGAGATCTCTGTTGGATCAATTGGTCTATTAAGGTTTGCTCCAAATATAGGTTAAATGTGTATTAGGCTACTACGTCTGTACCAGTGATTGCAAAGGCGAGTGTGTGAATGAAGCATAAATAATCCATACAGTCTGATGGATAGCTACACTAATGGCTTAGCATAGCCACCCAACCCCCACATATACACACCCACTCCAGTGAAGAACCACATTAGACAGACGGCTCATAAAGCAGATAGTACAGTTGAGGCTGATAGACATGTCTTAAACATGACCTGGCATGCGGGGCTAGCCTTATAAACGCGAATATCTGTCCGTCACTGACTCACTGACTGATGAAGTTACACCACTGGTCAGCCGAGTGTTGGAGTTTCCCCATTGGCCGATGTATCTATTTCAAATTAAAAGCCCTCTATTTTTGGCCACAATTTCACACATTGACCATACATGGTCCAGCCATATACTAGGTCAAAACCTTGTCTTGTTAATGGTCTAGCTAGTGATACTCATCACTCTTGGAGTAGTATGCTTAAATGGGATCATGGTACCCAATCCTGTGTCATCTCTACATCCGCACAGATGGACATCTGGCTACACCCAAATGCTGAAAGACTGTTATCACAACGCCTCTGTGACTATAATCTATGTCTCTATGAGGCAACCCTTAGAGCTCCATGCTTTCCACACCCTTGACAGAAAAACACAACAAGCAGCAAGTGTGTGATAGCAAGAACATGCAGTTAGATAAGGCTGGCAGCGGACCAAGAAGACAGAGGTGTGTATGAGCTTGTCTAGCCAAGGCATGAAAAAAAATACTAAGAACATAGAAGCAAGCATCCCAAGTACAACAAGACATACCTTTAAAAAAAAACAAAAAAAAACGGGAGAGAAAATTATAATAGTTTTTAAAAGTGCGTTTTAAGATTGTAAAATCAACACTGTCAACAATCTGGCAAATGTGATCTTGGAGAAATATGCTTGGACCGTTTAGTTCATAGTGCATGCAAATCAGAATATAACTAAAGCAAACAAAACAATTCTCTCTACCTTCCTGATCCAAAAACATGAAGTCTTCCATGCAACCTTGTCTTTGACTACATGGCATCCAGCCCCTTCTATGAGCTTGTATGATCAGTGTGTGTTTGAGAGCGAACCACAGGTTAATGTTTAATCCCCCTTCCCATGGTCTGAGTGCTGACAGGCCTGTAAGAACAAGGGCCCTGGGGGGCCTGATAGTGGTCTCAGATCAGGAATATGGGCTGATAGGGCTGTCCATCAGCCCTGCTTGTCCATTTGTTTGAAGAGTTAGGTTTATGAGCCTAGCTTAGGGCTTGGACCGTGCCCACAGGGTAAACACCAGAGTGGCCGTTATCACCATGTGCCGATACACTGGCCGGCACTCTCTCATCGTTAGGGAGATCGACCAAAGTACAGGGTGAGTTGATGTACACGGTTTTAGATGATCTATGTGATAGCTTAAGTCTTAAACCTCCTATTATCAGGTCATTTACCTTACAGTTTAAGGTCAAGGATATTATAGCCAACACCACAGTTTGGTAGTTATTTTTAGAATTTAAAAAAGTTGGGCTAGTTCATTGACATACAGCAAGTCCCTCACCACCACGGCATGCTAAGCATTTAGGGTGTGGAAAACATTGATTTGGAGGGGAATTAGCCCATTTAGTTTAATAACAACATCAGGTATCATGGTCTAAAAGTAGCAATGTTCATGTGAACCTTTTAAGCAGATTTGATGAGCAATAGCACTGAGGAACGTCTGAATGGTAACCATGCCAAAGTTGCCTCATCAATGTTGGTTTAATGCTACACATCTTGTTGCCAGGAGTCATTTGAATATATGTTTAACCCACCCTGTTTCTTGCATTACTCCCTGATGCTGTTTGTGTTTCTCCATCTAAGTTGCTCATTTACCTTGCTTGAGTAACAGAATGAGTAGAAAAGAAATGCAAAAGAGAATTAGAATCTGCGATCTACTCAACAGAGTCACCAGGACACCACTATTTCCCATAGGAGCCACTTTACTCAATTTACCTCGTAATTCAATCTGCTGGAGTTGTCTACTCTACTTACTGAGGTAATTGCTTTCCCAACTATTGCATTTCCAAATGGGCAGGACTTGTGATTTTCATGAGATGGGGTCATTGCATCACGTAGTGAGTATTAAGGGTCAGGTTAGTACAGAGGACAAGTGTTACTCAAGATGTCCCACTGCCTTGTCTGCGGACAAAATCAACACCATTGCATTAAGTTGAGAAATAAAACATTAAACATAAAGTTACATAAACCCCAGTGGACTTTGTCTTGTGACTTGACAGCAACTCTGGTGTCAAAGTGATAACGGAGCATCAGGCAACACATTTACATGATTGGAGAGTGTAGAGCACACTCAGCTTGACCATGCTACATAAAACACTGCAGAGGGTGCAGCATGACAGTGTATCACGTTACCCCAGGTTTATGGTGACTTGACCCTTCACATTGACTGTTTTTAGCACACCATTACATGGTGCAAAACATATGGATAGGAACAGAAACTCTGAAATGTGCTGAACTGGCTGTCATGTCCCAGGCAATCATTACTGAGGATGTGCATGCAGTATGTGAATGTTTTCATATGAATTATGCCTGTAATTAAGATGAATGTTTAATCTCAAATCTCTGCCAGTAGTGTTTTGTCTAAACCACCCAATGTCTGAGTCTACACAATAATCAGTAAATGCCTAATCAATTCATCTTAAAAGAAAAGTACTATGTATGCACACTATAAGCATAGATACTGTATATTGATTAATGGAGCAACTTGTGTGATTAAAAGTACTGTGAGTGTACTGTTAACAATTTAGTTTAAATAAATAAATAAATAAATAAAACTGATTCCATAAGGCATTACAAAGGAAAGGAAGGGAGAGGGTCATGAACCCTAGTTGTGTTCCTTCAGTGGCAATCAAATAACAACTATAGTCTATTTTTCTACTTTGAGTGGAGCCATATATTTTGGGACAGTGACAGTGGAGGTATATGGAGGAATGACACAGCTGCTGCGTAACCTTGACCTGCAACAACACCTGGAGGGCAGAGACCCTGTATGAACATCAGATGATCATTCTTAGTTATCCCAGAGTGCCAACAGTGTTTACAGATGAACCAATGGCAATCTCTCTCTCTGCTTCCCTCTGGCTCTTGTTGTTCCCAGTTGCTCAAAGCGCACTTGCTAATAACAGTGTCCTTAAGATAAACCTTCATTCAGTGCCAAACACAGGCTCCTGGCTGCCATTGTGTTTATTTCCAAATCACTCAGGAGGATCAAATGCAGACTGCCATTAACTCCCCTGCACTGCATCCAAACTGTACATTTCAGAATGGAGAGACGGCAACAATCTTTTCCAGCTGGTTTGGTCACTTGACAGATGTACAGCTAGGGGAACAAGAATGCCATCTATCAAGTCCAGTCACAAACGTGGCAGTTGCATAAACTACACAGGGCCAACCAGCACAAATTGCCTGCATGAGTCACCTACTGTATATTGCCTACATGTGTCACCTTAACAGACGTATCTGTCTTTACATACATACTTGTGTGCCAACATGACAGATAAATGTGCCAAATGGTCAGGAAAGGTGACATGATATTGTAAAATATATCTGATTTGCAATGTACACATGCGATTGGATTTGTTGGTCGGAACCACCAGAATACCTTGTTTAAGAAGCCGTCTTAAAGTGATGACGTGGAAATTGTAGTAGTCTATTTATTTATTTATTAATCATGCAGCTCTACTGTATGGTAGTGTTGGTAGGATCAGATAAGGCATCACAAATGCTCACACCCTACTGCCAAATAGAGATGGACATGTTCAAGTGAATCCATACCCTACCAGCTGCTCTGTCCCCTGAGGCATCATGGCCTCATTCCCTTGGCAACACAGCGATACAAAGACAGCAGACATGAGTTTGTAACCCTATGGACGTTGGCTGACCACCTTCAGCATAGCATTCCAGAAGACTGACAGCATTGTACACACTGTAGCTTAATTTAGGAGAATGAACATGCACTGTAACATTCAAAAAGCGGGCTTTACACAGTCAGCATTATGCTGATTGTGTAGGAATAGTGCAGAGAATTCTTGCCATTAAAATATACTATAGTTAGTCATCAGCAAAAGGTGGCCTCCAGGCCTACCAGACTTCCATGTACACTTCTAATGCTGAAGTGTACATGGTAGTTTTAAAAGTGTTTTTGCTTTATTGGGAAAGACAATAGAGTGTAGAGTGACAGAAAACAAGAACATAAATTAGAGTTAATACATGGTATGAGCCTTACTCTACTGACTAAGTCATGGAGTGGCTGAACATTGTTTTTAAGCAGTTAGGACAAATTATGTGACCTTGTTTCTGTGTCTGTTATTCGCTTGGTTGTGAACCACTTTGTAAACCTTTGCTTTCGAAAGGTCCTTTACAAATAAAGAAAGTATTTAGGGTATTATTAAAACAACCAAAACTCAAGAGAAGAACAAGATGATTTTGGAACATTTGTCTCTGCTCAGACAGCTGTGTCTCTCTTGTTACACTTTCCAGCGTGACATTGGAGTCCTGAACTCCTCCTTTCTGGCTGCCAAATCAGCCTACATGTTTGTGGGGAGGCATGCAGCAGACAGTCCTGGTGACAGCGCTGTAGTAGCTACTGTAGCAGGCCTGTTTCAGGAAGCAAGACAATGAAAGTCGTGCTGTTGCCATAAGCACCGCCTAGCCATGACTAGTTCCAAATATCATCTGCTTAAAGTTTAAGAGGCCATTTCTAGGGCCAACTTAGTCAATACATATTTACACTTCTGAACTATTATTCTGTGTATATGGTATGATGACATGATAGAGCTAATGTTCCTTTTCACAAAAGTTATTCAAAAGGAACTACAGTGAGTTTGAGTACAAAGGATAGTGAGATTAAACAGCGGTGTTATTGTGGCATCCTCCTTATGGAGTTGTTGGAGTTCGTTGGACTCACTTGTCTGGCAAAAGTACTATCCTTTATCCAAAACTATCTTTGACCACTCTCACATCTATCTTGCTAAAAAGCAGAGAACTCAGAGTTTGAGACAAGGAGCAAATTTAATCCCAAGAAGAAGTCATAGTCTATGCCAGCATTAAGGAACCTGTAACGTTAAAACAGGCATTATCTGGCTCACGTGAATATAGAGGACCTTCTGGGACAGAGGTGCTCCGATATTGCTAATTTATCCTGAACGTAATGTCTGAGGTCAGACATGGATCCAGCAGTTCTGTTGGAACTGGTCAGTGGAGTTACGGAAGAAGGGGTTTCAGCCAGTAATGGAATTAGACTGGGAGAGCAGATAAGACCAGGGATAGGTAATTGATGAGGATTTCTGTAGACCTTGGCTCACGTGGATCAGCCTCCACTGCCCCAACTTCAGGTTGACAAGGAAGAGACAGAGACATTAATTCTTCCAACAATAAGTCTGACTCATTGACAGACAGTGCAGCAAGGCAGAAACAGAGATGTGATGCTCATATACACCTTACAGAAAGAGGCGTTTGGGAGAGTGAGAAGTTGTTGGGGTTGAGAGATCGACAGAGTAAGAGAGATAGACAGAGAAAGAGTTCCCATCAGAGAATAGGCAAATCCTACCATCAAATATTCACGTCTGCTCAAAGGTAGGTTCAAAGTACACACTAAGCGAACATACATGAGCCACTGTGGCCTCCCTGATCATTAGTACAGACAATCTCCTGTCCAGAGCTGCTTATTGTAAGTCTGTCTGGAAGTCCCAATCCTATTCAACCCAGAAAGACTTTACCACAAGGAAGGCTCAAAGGGCCTGGACCTGTCATACAGTTGAAGGTCAAACATGGGAAGCAGAGGACAGAAGATGGAATATAAACAGACCACAGAACTGACAACATACAGCCACCACAGCCTGAATGTCTAGTTATGTAATGTATATATATTCTTTTTTTTTTTTTTTTTTTTTAAATTTTGCTAAAAACTCTTCAGTGAAACATTAACTCCCTAAAGAGGCTGATTTCTTTTGAGTCATTCTCATAGGTCTGGTTTGTCTGCACGAGCCTGAGAAATACCAGAGGTGTCATCCGGCCTGCAGAGTCGATAACAAGGCAGTGATATCTTTGAAATCTTTGATCCTTGTCAGCTAGGGTCTTAGAGAGATGGATAGGGCAAGAGACACATATAAGTCACATACACATTATTTTCAAAAGGTCCATGAGCTTTCTGTGGTTGAATGTTTAATTGATTGACTGTCGTAATGCTAGTTTTACTGCAAGGCAAACATATACACTGGGTAAGTGCTATGAACATGACCTGTCATAAACAAACTCTTCTAGAACATGTCCAGTGCTGTTCAACTGCCACTGATGCACTGACTAGAAAAATAGGTTCCTTTTGCAAACGTACTGACAAAATATTTCTTCAACATTTCACAACAGAAGTTCAGTTATGAAGAGAACCTGAAAGTCCTGTTTGAGAAGGGAGAAGAAAGCCCTCCCCCTCACACCCTACCCCCGTCTGTGTCTGTCTCTCCAGGCTGTGAACGCAACCAGGCAGAAGCTGATTGCAGGTCTCGGGTTCCTGGAGACAGGACTCTCCTGGTGCAGCACATTCAGACAGAAACTTGCTCCACCAAACACAATGGCAGGACAAGTTTCCCATAGCACTGAAACAAGCAAACACTATCACTATCCCCTATCTGAGAAGAGTTCAGACAGTTTGCCTGTTAAGACATTTTACATGCATTGTGCATTAGAAAGATAAGGACAGCCTAAATATGTTGTGCTTCTTTCCAAGTTGAATGAAGAATGCTGATAGGTCTTGATACACTCTGAGAACATTGACCATCCCAATTCCAGAATGTGTCAGGTTTGATCCCAGCATCATGTGTTCCTGAGGAGATGTCCCTTAGTAAGATACTGTACCCCTACCTGCTCACTGGTGGTAAGTGGCTCTGGATAAAAGCATCAACTAAAATCTAAATATTTATTATTATTATTTAATATAACGGCAGACTCACAAAACCAAGTGAGGTGTTCCACAAACTGGGCAAGTAAGAAAGTCTTCTCGCTATCCCACTAGAACAGTGTCTAGTGTGTACCAGATCTGGGTCAAATAGTATTTGCAAATTATTCTTAGCCACTACTTTAACCTGCTTGGAGTATCACATGTTTTTAACCAGCCACGTACGACAAAAGAATGAGAGCCAGAGTGTATCACAGGAAAGGATGTGAATGTCAATTTAAGATCATCTTTATATGGTTACAAAATTTTGACAAATTATGATACAAATTTGTACAGCAGAGTGGTAATAAGTAGGCAGACTGTCCTTCAACTGGAAGGACATGGATTCAAGCATTCAGAGGTGTCCTTGAACAAGATACTACCTACTAGATACCCTACCAGCTCCAAAAAGCTTCCCAAGCTGACCCTGGACTCTGACTTCCCTGAAGTTTGTCTTTTGACGATCGATAAAGTGTCACATTATCATTATTATTATTGCTGTTTAACCCCAACTAAGGAAGATAAAATGAACCAACATCCAGAGCTGTGTTTTCACATGACATTACTTTCTTCAAAGATAAAAGACTTGTCACTTTGAGCTGTGGCGAACATAACAAGATCATTGATGGATTTTTAACCACATTCCCCAGAATGATAAGACACAGAAATAAGTACTGAGGGAGGACCTTTGAGCCCAAGGTAAACGCCACGTCAGTGTGGAGACTGGTTTTAAGGGCTAGCATACAGAGAGCTATGTAAAAGCCAAGTACACCAAGGACTGAGTTGTATGTGTTTCATATTATCTAGTACAGGACTGCAAAAAGGACTACCTGTCTTCACATCACCCAGTTAAAAGATACAATGAAGAATGTCTTCAGCCAATGACTTTTGGGTAAATTTACACATTGCTGCTGTTGGAGGAAAAGCATATATCTCCAAAATGAAGAAAAAAAACAAGGTTTTGAATGGGTTTCACCATGTGAACCTCCAATTTATGTAACAATGCTTTTCACCAAAATTGGTGTTACAAGATTTTCACGACAGCTGTGATACGCTCTTGAAGAAATTGACTTGTATATGAAAGAAAAACCCTTCCAAATCCATCATTACTAAAAATACTGGTCTGATTTTACCCACACCGTATACACATCTCCAATGTAAATAGTCAGCGCTTAAGCTCAGATATAAATTGAAAAAAATAATACTAAAAAAAATAACTCAATCCAATAAATCACAATGTAAGAAAAGTTAAATTAAATAGGTTAAAATCAGAGGTATTTGCTACATAATAAAAAGCCTGGCTGCATTCCCTTATTGCCTGGGGGAACTAAGACAGGTAAAGCAGGATGTGGGTCAGATTTCACTCTCAAAAAGGAAGTGTGTAATTAAGAAAAGAGAGTTAGTAGGAGTCAATTTCCCTAATGTGAGACTAAATGCAGATAAGCTTGTTTCAGCACCTGGCTGCATTCACACAATCAACTCCAAGTAACTGCTGCAAAATGAGGATGTTTTTTTCTGCCTAGTTGAATTGCTTCCATGAATTCTGTTTGATTGTTTTATTCTATTGTATTTTGAGCATTAACATACATGCATACAGTACACATACAGAGGGAAAGAGAGTAAAAAAGACAGAGAGGAATAGACACAGAGAGCTACTTAAACAGTCACTCCAAAGCACCTGCCTCTGCATATGACCCATCCCTCCATCCCTCCATCTCTTCCTGGCCATAAGTCTGTTGAAAATGCAATCACTACAGTATAAAAATATGAAATAGGTTAATAATAATGATTCTCGGGCATACTTTGAGAGATAAATTATAGGCTAAATAAATGTATTTGACACGCATCGCCTAGCCTTCCCCAGATTGAAACAGGCTCAATTGCAGCCAGTCAGTTTCACGAGTACACCTAACATGGGTGAATGGAAACCTCAATAAAAGACCGTTTCGGAACAAAAATAGCATACAAATCAAAGCTTCGTTATAACCACTAATATTAAAAGCACATAGTCTATGCCTCGGCCTATGTGTTCATTACATGTCTCACTAATGCATATCTTACACCACAGGGAAACGCTCCTTATTGATAAGCAAAACCCACACCTCTGATGCGCAGGCGTGTTCCAAGACCAAATCAAATTAGGCTACAATAACAATGGTCCTATATTCCTGAAAGGATATCATTTATTTTTCACTAGTACTCGATAAAAGAAAAATATTCAAGCCAATGATATTAGACAATTTCTAAAAATAAAACTTAATGGTGGAGAGTATGTAGGCTATAATCATTATTTGCAATCAAAATGCCCATACAGATGCCATATCCACTCAATAGCTGCAAAGCATAAGAGTGTGCATTCATAATAGGGTAAATTAAGACATGTACCTTACAATGGACAGCCCGATCCAAAGCCGCCATATCGTCGGAAATCTCTGCGAGTTGGGAAGCTGTCAGTGCAAGATCGGGGGGAACGAGGAGGGAAAAAATAGTCCCAACCACTCGTCCTTGTTTGTCTCCCAACAGCGCTGCCGCTGTCAAAAATCCCCCACCACGTCCAGAACACGGCCATGAAGCACGCCCGCCGGAAATGACCTCATGACTGACAGCTGGAAAAAAGAAGGCACACACCCCCTGACACACCTATGGTTTCAGCGAATAGAAAGAGTGCAGTCCTTTCCCTTGCGAAGGACGCCCCCTAACCATGCAATGATAGCAGGAGGGAATGGGGATAAGACCCAGTCCTCTCGTTTTTAACTCACTGCCTTTCCTGCCTGCCATGATGTGCTAAATACACACTGAACACAGAGGTTAGGCTATATAGACTGGCAAATAAGTTTTGACGTTGGACTGTTAGAATGGATATTCTGTTGGTTTGTTGTACCAATTGAATGAAGTTTAGGGGAATTTGCATACCTATAGAATTGACGTCACATCCTTGCTTGACCCTTTCCATGGTCCATCCAGCTCTCTCTCTCTCTCTCTCTCTCTCTCTCTCTCTCTCTCACACACACACACACACACACACACACACACACACACACACAAACAAACACACACACCTGCTG
>OMKK01092038.1:0-15487 GCA_900302305.1 Polymixia japonica
CACACACACACACACACACACACAACTTTATTATATAGATAGTGCAATATACTGTATGTGTATATCTATAAAAATCACAGATTGCAGCTTTAATATAATGTTTCCAGGCTACTCATGGGCGCTTTTGTGGCCTGTCTTGGGTGGCTACTAAACAGGTTACCTTGACATGGATGACTTCAGGTTTCGTGGTTATGAGGCGGTGGCACTGGAAGCATGGTAGTTCCACTTGGCGTATGAGGACGTCAGGCTGGGTGGTGGTGGAGGAGGCAGTCTGGACCTGGGTGGGAGCTACTGGGGTCGTAATGGCAACATTCACCTGGTTCTTATTGAACTTCTCCTGTGGCACAGTAAAGCGAGAACAGTGCAATGGTTTAAAACCTGTTTATCTTTATATCCTAATCACAAAAATCCCTGCGTACATGTAAACAGCATAAAGTGTTCACATGCCTTAGTATTACATTCAAGATAGGAATATCCCAGCTATCATATTTAGCTTCTAATAATCACAATATGAGTTTATCCAGACTAGTGTAGCTTGCAAATGGGATATGGTGAGACAAGTTTGATGAGACAGGGTTTACATGTTTCAAATGGAATACAACAACGCAATATTCTTCTACTGTTGGGCACTGAACAGCTCCAGTGGAGCAGTTGGAAGCAAAGTGCCATGCTCAAAGGCAAAGGGGAAAGCACTACTTATTAACTTTCACCCGTTTCCTTACCTCTTCCAGGCATTCTGCTTTGCAGAGGATTTTGTTGCCGTCTTTTGTCTTCAGCGTGATGGGTGTGCAGCAGTAGGTTCCACAGTTCTCACAGTTAGCCACGGTCAGGTTGTTCACTGTACGAAAGCGGACAAAGCAGGTGTCGCTGCAAATCTTGTGGACACTTCCACGAAGGACCACGTCATGTTTACTCTGCAGGAGAAAGACATATGCTCATTCCTTTCCAGGGTGTCTGGAAGTCTTGTGTTAAATTTAAGACTTTTTAAGAAAAACAACATAAAATATACATTATTTTGTATTATGTTTCCCTTTCCCTTACAAAGCAGGCTGTGTTGCACATGCTGCAGAGGGACTGTGGTTCTATGGGCTTCTTGGTGGAGTTCCTCTTGTAGTTGAATGGGGAGAGGCAGGCCTGGCTGCAGAAGGCCTTCATGGTGCCCATGGCGTCCACAGGAGCCAGGATGATGTCCTGAGGCCGCGTTATCAACCTGAAACACCAGGAAGAGATGAGATTAACACCCCATGGAAAAACAGGAGCAACACAGCCAGCTATATATGAGGTATGTGTGAACTGACAGTTAGAATGCTGAAATGCACACTGGTAAACAATGATGACTTTTATGGGTCTGCATTTGAATTTTGGCAACAGAATGGATGGAATGCAATAGTGTATCCATTTATGCAAGGGCATGAAACATCAAATATGGGGAAGGCGCCCTACAATAATTGACTTTACACACAGCAACCAGACACCTTTGTTATGCACAGTTTGAATTCAATGATTACAGCAAGCTACTCTGGAACATTTACAAAGATCTGTTGCAGCAAAATACTACTTCTGTTCCAAAATGCATGTCTTTGTGAGGATGTTGGTAAAAATTTATATTTATTAAAAACCTGATATAAACACTTCAGTTGGACTACAGTAACCTGATAGCGTCGGATAGATGTGTCGGAGAGGTTAACATTAAAAAAACAAAAAGCCAGTGTAAGGAGCTGGGACCACTGAGCTCTTTGTAGCCTTGCCGGCTGCATTAGACAACTCACACACATTCCATTCTGATTTTTGGGTTTATTTTAATATCTATATTTGGGCAGATTCAAATATGTCCTTTCCCTCTATCCCAGTATTCCTTTTACACACACACACACTTAAATTACTCACTTAAGGCAGAAGTGGCAGTTCTTGGCGACTGGGTTGGACCCGGGGGGTTTAGCTGAAAGGCAGAAAGTGGAGCAGAAGAGGTCTGGGGAACCTTTCCTTCTATAGGCCGTCTGTCCTATCATCAGGTTTTTCTTGCAGTGGGAGCAGACCACAGGCAAGGCTGGTGAGATGAGGGGAGAGGAGGTCTGGGTTTGGGTGGAGGAGTCTTCCTCTGTCTCTTTCTCTGTCTTGGTAGGAGCAGCAGAAGAAGCAGAGCTGGAGGTGCTGGATTCTTTCCCCACAGAGAAGACCGAACTTATCTTCAAGTCCGCCTGACAACAGCAGAAAGGGAAGGCGTCCATGTTTAGCCCTTGTACTTCGAATGTTTATTTAAGATTGTATTTAAAATCCACATTTAAACAATATTTAAATCAAGCACTATTATCAAGAAGTTTATGTTTGACATAAAGAAGCAAAGCTAGCAGAAGGTATGTTTGTATGCTGGGGGAAAGGCATGCGATCTAAACCTTGAACTGGATTCAAACCAGTGAATACATGGTATGCTCAACACTGTGGCTGTTTGGCTCGAACATTTAAAAGAGACCACTAGTGCCCAGAGATGGTTGAGTGGTAAAAAGGTGAGTAGACTGCTTACTCTACTAGGGAGACTACCTTAGGAAAGCAGGCAATCAGATGACGTTAGAAACAACTTCATCATCACAAAGGCAATGATAGATCAACATAACTTTTCAACTCCTTGTGAGAAGATGTGTGTGTCCCACCTCTTCAGTATCAGGCTCGTCTTTAACGTTTGCTATGGGATTAGAGGATGTTAGATCCCGTTCGTACTCCTCATCCATGGGCTCGTCCTTCACCTTGACCAGGGGAGGAGAGAGGGAAGCCTTGACTGTGTCAGACGTAGATGCCATCAGGGATTCCTGGGCTGTAATCTGCTTCTCCTAGGACAGAGGAAGACTGTTTCTAGCAGTGGTCAAGTTGGTAATTCAACCGTGTGCAATCGAGGCCCAAGAGTTTCATTCCAACCAAACACTGCAAGCTCTGATTTCACCAAATTAGTTTTCCCCTCTCTTGTTGAAGGTGAGCTAATCAGCTAAATCAGATGTAGCATTTGTTTAGAATGTAAACCTGGATACTTTATACATCCAGCATGAAACCTACATACTTTGAGGTAACGGACATCATCAACAGCAAATCACACCAACATTGCTAGATGTTCCGCCCATTGCTGCAACACCATAGGCCAGTGGTATTCAAACTTCTTTTGTTGAGCCCCCCTGCCTAGGATTTTGAGGTCTTCATTGACCTTGGACTTCACACCCCTGAACAAACCCCCCTTTACATGGAGGAGGATAATACCAAGACATAGGATACTCACATTGTCCAATCTCAATGTTGAGTCCTGGACTACTTTCATTCCATTCACCAGAACTGATGAGTTGTTATCCCTCCCTAGAGGAACAAATGCAACATGTGATTAACTTTACTGTCAATATGGGCACAAAACAAACTAAAAAAACTAACTTCATGTTAAAGGTTATTTGCAGCAAAAACAGGAACAATGCTCTTTGCCTGATTAAAGAGGTACTGTACACTTAAACGTGTTTCTTGAGCTGTAAACTAAATTATATGACTGTACTATGACAAAACACATCAACCCGGGTGTTAGTATTGACATTGACACCAAATTTATAAAAATCTGCTCAACACTCCATCTGTTGTTTTAAATCAGCCTGAGCCTTGCAAGGCCAATGCTGACATAGAGTCGACCATTTTGGTACTACTCTACTTCATGAAATTAAATTAAAATTAATTATTTAAAAAAAAAAAAAAAAAAAAAGTTTTTAAAATTAAAAAAGGGCTCCTGCCCTGCTGCATCACACATCCACACATCTGAGGAGGGCATGCTCAAACTATTCATTGTGGTGAGGCTCAGAGGCTAATGTGGGAGGAGCAAAGAAGGCTTAGAGACTACTGTTGAGAATGTGTGCAGCATTATGGCAAATGTCTGCCCATATTGTCCGTACATCTAATTGTTTTTTCACAGAAAGGACAGTGATAATGTCATCCACCTATTATTTGTTTTAAAATTGTTACATTTCCCCACAAAACCACACAACACTAACTGGAATGAAAGGTGCAGGTGCAGGTGTTCTCCGTTTGATCATGTTTCTGTTATATTTTCCCCACCTTCCAGTAGAGAAGGTGTAGCAGTTGTTGGGGACGGTAGAGAAAGTACAGCAGCTGTTGGCGCCAGTGGAGAAGGTGCAGCAGTTGTTGGGCCCAGTAGACAAGGTGCAGCAGTTTTGGAGTGAGTTGGCTGCCCATCTGCAGCACCTTGGCATGACTGCAGGTGTAACATCATGTCTTCCCTCCGAATGATTGTCTTATGACAAAGAGGGCAGTGATAATGGCCCCCTGTCCTGCAGTATAAATTGCACCTGCAAATTCTTTTGTCTAAAAAGAGACAGATATCACTGAAACACGTCTTTACTTGAATTAATACATATCTACAAACATAAAAAAATCAACATACCTTTGAAAATAATTGCATTTTTCACATGCACATCAATATGCCGGTCTAATCTTGACAGTGGGCATGGTTTGAAACTGGGGCATAGGGGGCAGTGAAACTGTTTGCAGCATGTTGTACATCTTGATATGATGGGTTTTGAATCGGCAAAGCAGACTGAATGATGCATCTGTAACAGAGAAGATAATCATATAACAACTAAACAAAACCTATGCACTTTCAAAAAATAAAAACTACACAAACAAGCAAATCCACACTGAGGAATAACTACAAATGAACTGAAATTGAAATCAAAAATCAAGACTGGAGTATTTCCCAAACACTTGGGACTTTTCCCAAAAGGTGCATCTGGGGATGGAAGTCACATGACCTCTCCTATTGGGGCAGAAGTGGCGTACTTTTGTTTACAGAACCAACGCTGTGTGCTTTTGAATGATCAGGCTAATCCCTTTGCTTAAAATGTTTTAACAATGAAACATATTTACTCCCTCAGTGTCATAATTCAGAAATTAATGTCTGTAAATTTAGCCCAAATCAGTATGCCAATTCACTTAAGCCCAAAATATCAATGGTGCAAATTACATCTATCCCATCTCTCTGCAAGTCTCTCTTCAAATCAAACAATAGGGTCTCAGCCCTACAGGCTTGAGCACCTAATTAGAGATCTGAAAAGTAACTTAAACCCATAGGATTACTGCAAAGTGCATCCCCCAATGTTAGAATTACAATTACCTTGAATGTTTAAAATCTTCCAAGGTACAAGACAAATGTTTGTTAAGTGATCATTTACTAATTAATTAACACTGTTGCACGTCTTGTCGTGACCCAACTAAACAATGATGAGTTCTTAAGGTTTAACTAACAAACATAGCTTGCTAGCTAACATTAGCAGTTTACATCCAACTCACTGTCAAAATACTGTCCTCTCACTGAAGTGTTACTTCTTTGCTCACATGCTAACTTAGCTGGTATATAAATGATTGTCTAATAAAACATTACTTATATACCTGTGTTGTCGAAGAGCTGCCTTCTCTCGTCAATTCGTAAATTTACTTTTTTACGGGTTAATAGAAAAAAATCACTTCCGACAGAAGAGGTCATGTGACTTCCGTCCCCACAGAAGAGGTGACGTGATTTCAGTACACACGGTTTAGGCGCCCCAGGCATTGTGGAGGGAAGCAGAGGGGAGACTGACTGAGCATACACTGGTGTTGTCCTTACAGAGAACGATCTTTGAAACGATTTTTTCGGGTCTATTGTATACATTTCTTACCACTACATTAGTTACACTAACACACATTTAAAAGAATCAGGATTCTTGTTTTTGGAGAAAAAAGTACAACAGCCATGGCTGAAAGTGAAGGTGGAAATTATGCAAGTGGATGGGGAGGGTGGGATAATAATGAGTAAAAGAAAGAAAAAGCATAGATGTAAGTCTCAGAATGAAGAAAGCGATGACACTATAGAAAGTGTTAAAATAAGGAAACTCGAGGGTCAAGAAACTCTAAGTGAATTTAAAATTGGGCGGGGCAACTAGAAGAAATACACCTCCCAGCAACTGCAACAGCTATTACATTTTGCATCTCTGGAAGAAATTAAATTACAAAAATGACATCCACATTTTACAAGCACTATTTTGTACTAACAAACATTATTAGCTGTGCCCTCTCAAAAAATCCTCGATATTTTAATAGCTATCCCTTGGAAAAGATTATAGACATTAAGCATCTCTCGCTTTCCAGTAGACAAAAGTAGGCAATTTCAATATACATTAAGCATGATTAATGTTAAGTTTAATGGTTTAGTTTATTAATGAAGCAAGGGCTTCATTCACCAGGGCTTTACAAACCAAAATTAATCAAGGTATTATTTTTTAGAAAATTGAAGACCTTCAGCAAATCATTGAAACATTGCAACAGCAGTGGCTGGCCAGCAGAGGTCGGGAGCAACCTACATACAAGAGGGCGGGACTACACGTGTAGCTCTGTGTTTAAAGTAGCCCCGCCCCGTCGTCCAGCGCCGCTCTACTTTGAAGAAACAGTCAGGACAGCAACTAACAACATACCAAACATTTAATAACAGACAAAACGTCTTCGTACTTGGCAACATGGGTCGTACGTGTGTTGTAAGCACTTGTGATAACAAACAAAAGAAAGCCTCTGGAATAATGTTTCACCGATTTCCTTTGCGCAATCCAGGCCAACTGGAGCTATGGCTGGTAGCACTCAACATGGACATCAACACTCCCACAGAAACTCTACGGAGACTAATCGTTTGCTCAGAACATTTCTTACGTGAAGACTACGTAGAGAAGATGGAATTAGCAACCCGTATCATGAGACTTCACCTGAAGGATACGGCCATCCCTTCGGTGGGGATCAAGTGTGCGCTAGGAGCACCAAGTGGGACGGGGGTAAGTGTGTCAAAATGTATATTGTTATTGTTTTAGACATTGCATTGGGGGATACGTGCTGTCTAGCATAGGACGATGCTCTACGGTCATGCAGCACCTCGGTCCAATACGGTACTGGGCTAGAAGGTTTTACAGTGGGACCTTTTTGACCGTGGAGTCCCATGCGTCTAGCCTGACATGGCCGGAAACTCTCAGTTCATTTTCGATTTCCAAGGGGCGTTACCAACAGGCGCAGACCAAAACATTCGTGCTCTGGACGCAATTGGATAGACCTACAACCAATCAGAGCAACGATACGTGTGACGTAGCACTGAGCGACGGGAAAAATGTAAACAGACTAACAGTCACGGTGTGTAGAGATGAACTGTGATGGTGTAAAATCGATGTCTGTGAATGAGCGTTGCCGTTTTTGCCATAAGAATTTAAAAATACAAGGTGTTATTAGTCACTCTACTAAAATATTTGAAAAAACAGGAAAGGCCAAAACCGTTTTCGATCGAGTTGTTGATCTAGGATTGACTTTGACAAAATGTCCCGAAAAATCTATACGAACTTGTCAAAGGTGTACAAACCTACTTTCAAGAATCGAACGGGATTTACCCATTTTTAGAAGATGGGAAGAGGAAGAAAAACAAGCCAATTCGAACGAAGAAGCATTGGCATCAACAGCCGCAGATAAAATGAATCTGGAGACTACTCTGAAAACGTTTTGCCCCAATCAAGCAACTCCAAGTAGGACCAGAATATCCATGTCCGCACGGCGAAGTATTGCAGAGGTAAGCTTGTTGTAAAGTGGTGTTAAACGTGTGTTTAATGCTGTCGCGATAGCGGATTCAACAGACAGTTCCACAAATGGATGTATTATAAGAACTAGATAGGGCGCCGCCGCTCAGCCACTGCGGTCAAGCCAGCCGCCACTTCAAAAAACACGGTCAAACTAGCCCCCATGTTGTTTTGCGGTACGTGTATATACTACGTATTACGGTAAGAGCGTGTAAAAACAGATTTCAAAATAAAAGTAGCAAACTAAAACAGCCCTCTAAAATGTCAAAGAATTCAGATATTGTCTGATATTTTATGGGTGTGATTCTGAGGTTGTCTGCTATCATTCTGAAGTGAACTTGTTGTATGAAAACAGGGAGTTTTGTTTTAATATTACTGTGAAATCAGAGGTAACACAGGTCATATATGAACGTTTAGAGGGCACTAACTTTGAAATTCCACATCAGAATTGTCTGATATTTTATGGGTGAGATTCTGGGGATGTCTGCTATTATTTTGAAGTGAAATTGTTGTATGAAAACAGGGAGTTTTCTTTTAATTCTAATCTGAATTCTTTGACATTTTAGAGGGCTACAAATGCTGAATTTGCAGTGCTTTGGGCTTTCTTGGCACCATACAATCGCCAATAAAAACAATAGAATGTGACTTTTATAACTTTAAGCACATTGTTTGAAACTTAGATTTGTCCTTTCAATGGGTGCTCGGTGACAGTGATGAAAGATGAGTTCAAAGTGCTGAAAATTCAATTTAAAAAGAATCACACTCCCTAAAATTCATTTATTTCAAAGATAATGCTCAGAGTAGCTGTAGCAATTCCCTATAGCGACTTGGGAGCGCCATTTTTGAAATGAAATCAAAGGCAATAAGAGGCAATAAGACTGCAAGGAAACATGAAAACAAACATATAGATTTTATTAGGAATTGTTTGTTTTACTGACATACGCGCTGTTGTATTTTGTTTATTGTTCAGAAGTAGGATATTTAGACAGGCTGGGCCTAAACGAATGAAAAGGAACAAGGGGCCTGTCAACTGGGAGGAACAGCGGTGTTGTAAATGGACATGACGTACAGCAGTGGTCGCTAGTGTATTCTTATATGCACAAAGATGGAGATGACTGCTCAAACTGGACACATTCTACTAAAGTGAAATCTTTTAATTGAAAAAAAACAACAACACCTTTGTCATAGGAAAAAAAAAGCCAAAACCCATTTGGCCAAAGTGATCTGTATCCCTGCAGAGGCCAACAACATATTTTTAGAATTTCATGCCAGTGATTTTGGGGGATCACCGCGAGAGACCCATCATGCCGTCATCAATCGCTGTTATCGGCCTGGTAAAGAACAAGATATTTGTAACTGGGTGAGTGGACATCTATATTGCAAACTCAGTTCTGTGTCATTATAATGTACTTTAAGGTTCCATCTGTCTTGTGCCAATTCATACACAATTTTCATGTTCTCCTTCAGATAGCCCAATCCCCAGTGCCAAGCCAGGAGAGCAACCACGCAGAAAGAGAAAAAACAACAATATAACCCTATAGTGGTAAGGTTCTCAGAGTGGTGGAAAAGTCAATCCAGCTACAGGTGAATATTGTATTATTTACATATGACACAAACTTGCATTCCCCTCTTAAGTCACTGAACCTCTGAAACTTGTGGGGATGCATCTCATTGGCAAGCTGACAACGACAGAAAATGGAAACCAATACATTCGCATTATAGTGGACTATTTTACCAAATGGGCAGAGGTGTGTCCTCTAAAGAAATAAAGATTGCTGACATGAAAGACTGCCTATTTGACTTATTTTACAGCCCCCCACAGAAGGGCCATACCATTGTCCAGGCTGCATGTAGCCCACTTCAAGTCAAGTCAAATTCAAAGTGTTTATTGTCCTGTGCACATTATAACACAGGGTCATTCTGAGCAGTGAACTTCTTGTGACATGGCAAGCATCAATTACATAGTAGGCATAGACAAAAAATATAAAATAGTAAAATAAGACAAAACTGTATATTAAGTGTTAGGAGAGTCACAAATAAGGGCAAAAAGAAAAGAAGCTAAATGTGTGCATAAACAATAATACAGTAAAATAAAATAAAAAAAATGCACACTGGGGCATGTTAAAAGTAAAAAATATAAAGTAATAATACGTTATCAAATAGTAATAACTTATCAATCACTTTGAAATGGGAGAGCCTAGTACTTTATAATAATTTAACACTAACTGTTTATTTTTTGTTAATAAAGGCCTTTCAAATGATTTTGCTGTATTGTTAATTGTACACATTCTACATTGAAGGCATATATCTGTGCTAATGATCTAATAGAACATCTATCATGGTTATATATATATCTCAAAATATATTGAGTGACTATTTAGTACAAGGCTTGAGCTTTTGGGGGCGTCACTTTAACTTGACAAACTGTTCAACCTGACACAAAATGCATATTAATATTGTAGACCGATAGACAGAAAAGCATCGTCCAAAGACATGGTTGTTGTTTTTTTAGACCATGAAAGGTGTGTTTTATTGACATGGCCTACTTTCATAGATTTTATGGTCAACAATGAATATTTTCCAGAAAACTCAAAATGAATACAAAGGGCTACAAACACATTGCCCAGTTTTAGGTTTTCCATTAGACACTTCTATGCATCTTTTTTTTTTTTACTTTATCAAAATCAAATAGGCATTACAAAATAGTCAGGCACAACATTTCTCACAAAATTGAAACTGAGCAGCATCCCAAAATAAATGAAAAGATAAATGACAATAAAAACCAAAAACCATACAAGGGGAAAAAAACAACTCCCAAAATGAATCCTACAGATTAATTTTCTTCATGTACATTCATTACATTATACAGTTTAAAGGGATAGTTCAGGTTTTTTTGACATAAGGTTGTGTTAAGTTACTCACTAGTAGTAATATAGATCCAAGGCCATTAGCTCAGGCAGTAAGTCCCCAGTTCAGAGATCTGACTTCTTGTCCCAGCAAGCCAGAAAACTGAATTGCAGCAAGCAGGGTCAGCAAACAAAAACATTTTAAGCGACAATACAGCCAATGAAAAGGTTTTAAAGGTATAATCAGTAAAATGTTTTCTTTAGTGACCACTATTGGCGACCAGTAGGCATTGCAACATTGGCAAATTTAAACTCCCACACAGGTGTGTCACAACCCCCCTCCCCAATGCCAAAGTAAAAGTAAAAGTAAACGCCTTTAGTCTGTGTTTGGTACGCTATGTTAGTTTGCTCCAACCAAGGGCTGAGATTAGCTACATGTGCTACTTACTTGTCCAGCAGTAGCATGGCCAGCTCAGCATTGGTTTTTATTCCTTTATAGTCGCAAAGTTTTCACCACCTCTCAAAATTGATACCTATATTAATTCTAGTTTTGGAGCAGTGTTTATCATGTTATTTTTTGCTGTATGACAAAGCTTCGGGTTGTGTTGCAAAGGTGGCTCCTACATGTTGAAATGCACAGTGAGATGACTGTGTGGGGACTCATAGTTGTGGGAGGAGATTGGATTCCTAAGGGTGGGGAGCCCTCTACTGGTTTCTTTACCAAAATAAAGATTCCAGGCCAGAACGCAGGTTTTGAAAAGTCATACATCTCTGCACCTGGCAAAGCCATAGTTTTGCAGTTGTTATAGATCAACAGTCTTTCCAACCTCTCCTGATACATGATGGTCTTTTCTTGTTATGATAAAGTCTAAATAGACCTTTAACCATCCACTAAAGAATACATCAATGTTCATGTATTAGCGATGCTCTTTCTCCTCACAGACTGACACTGTGTCTTGGAAATAATTTGTTTTTTGAAGGCCAATGTATCACTACGCACTGGAGCCTCTTGGAGCCACAACACAGAAACATAGGCTACAGACTAGCACTAATGTACGTGCTAACCTGGCTTAGCATAAAGACTGGCTGGAGGTGGGTAATGTAGCCTAGCTCCATCAAAAGTGAAGAAATGCACCTTCCAACAACTCCAAAGCTGTTTTAATTGCATGTTGTATCTTGTATATTTAACACGTGTAGAAATAAAAGTGTAAAAACGAGACATTTTCGAAGCACTTAGCGTCTGGACCTATTTCTTGTCTTGTCACTGAGCGTAGTGATTGCGCGTGCCCAGGATCAAGTTCCGTTCCATCCTTTTGCAGGTGTCAACAAAAGCACAGCTGGCTGTTGGTACACTCCATGAAGAGCATTATCTTGCTAGCATATTACTTTGAGACCAAGCCCCAATCTATTGCTCAATCCAAATGTCCACCCTCTGGACATGCGGACTGAGCCCTCGCGGACTTCAGTTGTTCATACTGTGATGTGTCCAGTGTCATCACGTCAAGTCTACGAGGGCGCGAGACTGCAACGCTATATAAGCCACTGTTAGACAGGCCTAAAGACTACAATAATAAAATTCGATTTTGATTACCTCTATATCTTATAATTCTACACATTTCTGTATCCTGGTGTGGTTGAATATTATTTCTGGCCTACATAATTCAAGCAACATTTTAATTGTTAAAGTAATTGTTTTACACATTCATAATAAGTTCTTTTTGGTTTTTTAGTCGGCAATTGGAAAAACTACAACGTCATGTCCGTATTGCAATGAATTGTGGGTAATTAAATCAGTGAAGTCTGCACCCCAGGCCCCTTGTGGACTAGATGTATTGTGGGTCTGGACGATCCTCTGCACTCGCAGACTTCCCAGGGACGCGCTCTGTAAGAGCGGTGAAGTTCGGACGTTTTGGAAGCAGCCCAAGAAACTCGATTAGATCGAATCTAGGTGAAATTAAATAGATAAACGTTACTTATAACGTTTACCATAATGGGTCGTAGATGTTGTGTAAAGAATTGCGATAACAAGCAAGGAAGGGTTGGGTATCAAATCAAGTTTCATGGAATGCCATCGAATCCCGACCGGTTGAAACTATGGCTATTGGCTGTACATATGGATCCCAATACACCGACAGAAGTTATCAAAAAGCTGCTAGTCTGCTCAGAGCATTTTCTGCCAGAAGACTATTATGAAAAATCGGATATCAAGCCTCCACCTCTAACCAGGAGACTTTACCTGAAGGATACAGCCATCCCATCAGTCGGCATTACAGAACCAAGTGAAATGTTACCTGTGGTAAGTAACTGCTCGTGTTATATTTTCAGATATAAACATTGCATAATATTGTCAGATTGGATGAATCGGACTCACTTTGCTGGATTAGCCGGATAACGTCGTTACCTGCAAAATCAAAGCACTTTATGTTGAAGGGTTGATTATCAATAATGTAAATAATTGATAAAATAATACAAACAAATAATGTTTGCTGGCTGACGTTAGACGTTTTTAGAAGGGACGAGACTGCTGCACGAACAGTTATGACCAAATAAAATCGGATAAAAGTATCTTCGACATTTAGCCCAAGTAGCTATTATATTATGGTTTCGGTTGTACTTTATTAATCCCTTAGAAGGGAAATTAAAATTGTGATCTCGGCCATGACATGCAATGAACAAGACAAGTAAAAAAACTAACATTAGAGCAATGTAATATACAGAGTCATTAGAGTATATCCCATTACAATACACAATGAGGAAGTTCTATTGAGTAAAAAATAGTTAATTCCATGTGTTAGTGGACTCATCTTGCAAAAAGAGTTCATCTCATGTGTTAGTGAGCTCATCTATATGAGAATTTAGTAGTCTGATAGCAGTACATATAAATGATTGTCTAAACCTCTGTTTTACATTTTGGTAGTATAAATCTATTACTAAAAAAGCTCTGTTGAGACAAGAATGTATGAAGAATTTATGGTAATAAATGTATTCATTCATTACCAATGCAAGGTAATAGTATATTAGCATGTCTTATGACTTATAATATGTATTAGGTGCTATGACCGGTTAAGGAACAGTTCACTTTCAAAACTCACTTTATGGCGTTTTCTAATCACCTCCCATGTCAGTCGAATCCTAATTTAACTTTTTAAAACCATATAATATTCAGAGTAAGAAACATCTTTGTCTTTACCAATTCAATGGGAAGGGTGTGTGTGTGTGTGTGTGTGTGTGTGTGTGAGTAAACAATGCCGTAAAGTGAGTTGTAAATTTATTTATCAATCATGACTATGCTGTAGAAGCCAGTAAACGCTCGGTAAAGTCCCGAGAAAGTACAGCCGGAGAAAGAGTTCAATGAGGTTACCAACGCCGCAATATCAGAGACTGTCAACTCACTCGGAGCAATGTTAAACAGACTGGAAAAACCTGGAAGAACATCGCGCCGTTATTTCCAGCGGTACAGGGGAAGTGAAGGAAAACAAACAAAAGATGGCCGAACTCGACATATATGTGTCCGAGCTACGAGGGCAAAACAAGGAGTTGAAAAACGGATCTAAACAACATGCCGGATTTGAAAGACTACGGAGCTTCCGCATCAAAGACATGAAGGAGAATATAATGAAAACATCGGACTGATGTGGTGACGTTTACTAAACGAACAGGGAAATTAAATATGGACGCTTACGAATAATGCTACTAATAGCGCTACAATTAAAACCCACCGCCAGTATTTTGTGTTTTTTTTAGACACATTTTGTGTTTATCATTGTCCTATGCCAACCGTTGCTGCTGTGAATGCATTCCATACTCACCACTATGCATTTTTGACAAATAAGTGATTTGTCAAATGTTAAAATGTTGTATTTGACAAAAGGTGACGTATCAGTATCCAAGCTGACACGCCCACTCCCAATCATAAAACTATTGCTTTGACTCACTCTGTCTCTTTGCAACTGAGTTTATTGAGTGAGTCAGCAATTGCTCTGTCTAGATTGTTAGCTTGTTGCCAGGTTATCTTATTGTTTTTGCTCTGTTGGTTTTGTAGTTTAGGTTCTTGTGAAGTATATTTTAGTTTAGAGGAGTTTTCGCTACCATGGTTCATTGTTGTTCTGTGACAGGGTGTAATAGGCGAGTGAGTGGGTTGCATGAACCCCCATCCCAACAAAATTATCCAGAGCTTTATCGTCAGTGGATGCAGTTCCTTGGGATGGAGGACAAGCTGCATACCAGACGGATTTTTGTCTGCAACCTTCATTTTACACGAGACTCTTTCACCAATGGGATGGCGGTGGAGATGGGATTTCAAAAAAGACTGGTGTTGACCAAAGGTGCTGTCCCAACAATGGCTGATGGTGAAGTGGTGAGTTACACACTTTAGTAGGCTAGTTAGGTAGCTGGCTAACCCACTTGTCCAATGATTGCGTCAGTATAATGTCACTGCTTCAGTTTGGTAAAGACGCTAACAGGTTGATGACGGCTGGTAAATAAGTACAGTTTATCGTGTGTTTTTTTAGTAGTGCTAATTTTATAAAGTTCTATGTCCCCTAACTTACTATTGCAGTGGTAATGCTAACCACTTTGACTTCATCTGTCTGTCAGTAATCTATCTCAGCAATAGAGCATCAGCCATGTTTGCTAGATCACTTCACTTTCACAATTAATAATGTGTTGCTCATGACATGATTGGATAGGTTTTCGTCAGGACAAAAGAGATGGCAAAGGATGCCAGACAGACTTTTTTCACTGTACTTATTATGTACTTACTTTTACTTATTGTTTAGAATTTATGTTTAGAAGTGATACTGCAGGAGTAAATGGGGAGTAAGCATTCCATTGTACTTGTTACACATGGCATAAAGAATCTTCAATCTTGAATCATGAAGACCCCATGAGACATGAGTGTTTCTGTGTAGATGGCACCAGCAAGGAGGAAGGGTAAGAAGGAAGGAGGGACTCTTATCATTGTGGAGGGTAAAATATTTGAGGTTAAGAATCAGGGACAACTCCAACATCAACATATGCATGCATCCC
>OMKK01092041.1:0-13664 GCA_900302305.1 Polymixia japonica
ACGTCTCATGTCTCATATGCATTTATACTCCGGCTCACGTCTCTCGAATCGCTCACAGGGTCGCCATGGATACAATACAAGCTAACTAGACTAGCAGGTAGCCATGTAATTTAGCATAACGTTAGCTAGTTATATGATGTTAGTTAACGTAGCGCCAACGTTGTAATGTACCTGTTTCGGAGGCTTATCCATTTGTCCTTCACCAATTTTACATTTGGCTGTCCATCCATGCCAGGAACAGCGATGTTCTGGGCGGGAACCGGAAGTACTGTCAACCAATCAGAGCTATGAGACGTGAGCCGTGAGCGGTGAGCCGCTCAAAACGGCTCATGGCTATGAGACGCGTCTTATTGCTGTGAGCCAACCCCAAATGACGTCATATGAGACATGAGACGTCAGCTGGCGTCTCATGTCTCAGAGACATGAGACGTGAGACGTGAAGTATAAATTAGGCTTTACTGTGCTGCTTGTGATTTGAATGCATGGCTGGAAAGTTGCCACAGACACCCGGTTCTTAATACTCATAATACTGCAAACACAGGGGCTTTCATCACATTTATTTTAATTAAAATCTTCAGAGATGTTCAAGATCGCCACTTTAATGCTCCAAAGCACAAAAGATTAGATATGCCAATATAAGATCAAATTTACTGTCTGTAAATCTGAGGACAAAACATCTGCACCCTACACAAGCACGTACAATGAATTTAACCATGTATGATTTAGTAAAATACAATTGATTAAATCCATAACATTTAAATTAAAACTTAAACCCAATAGACTAGATATCTTAAGTTACATTAATATGGACTGCTAAGTGAGACAACAAGACACGTTTCCATGTTCAGGAAATCAATAGAAAATGTCACTCAGCAAAGGCTGGGCAAATGCAAATTGCTGAGGTTTAAGATATTTCTTACTGAATGTTAAACTGAACAGAAGGGACTGTGTACTCACCACCACATCAGGTGACATAATATGTCAACTACAGTATAACGTCAATGGCCCACTGTCCCTGATGAATCTGTCTGGCATTGCATTGCCCTGACGTATCATCCGCTTGGCTAGTGTTGACTAGTGTATGTCAATCAACTTGGTCTGACCCACAATGTTTGTGTCTCACAGGCTATTCACCTGTTGCTAGGCAACACAGATGCTACAGATCTTGCAACTTTTGTAATTTGACTCCCCATGTCAAAATTCTTTGAGAGACGTGGCTCCATTATACAGAGTTAACAAATATACACAACTATGTCCAGATACTTTTTGGTCTGTGCAGTCTTTAGAGGGTTAAGGCCGGGATGTACTTCAGCAAAGGTACATGTAAACGTCTATGTGAATATAGACATATAGATTCAAGATTCAAGATAGCTTTATTGTCTGTCACAAGTAACAGAAATTCTCCTTCGACAAGGCTCAAAGTGCATTAAAAAGACATTAGAAACACATAGAAGGGGTTTGTGGGTAATCATTGCTCCCAGAGGCTCTCAGAGCAGCTGACGTGCACATCTCCCACATCCTAACTTTGTGTCAAGCCATGCCTGGTGTCGTAACTTCGCTGATTGGTTGAGCAGGGAAGGATATCCCATAGCAGGATATCTGGTAGTGTACAGAACCAAACCAACAAAGAACGACAGATCGAAAGTCATCATATTGAAGGAGCAACTTGCCACCCGGATTTCAGGTTTTCCTGTGTGTTTCAGTTTCATAACCACGGCACTTGTGTGTGCGCCACGTCCTAGTCTCACTCTAGAATTCAGTCAACTTTATGCAAATGAGCGCAACCCTTTTCCTCACATCGCATTCCGTTTCACATCGCAGGCTATCCCAGCATGCTCAGTGCAGTGAACTACTCACGTCCCATAGAAAATGCATGAAGGTGGAATCGGTCGCCAGGCGTTTCGCATTCAGGGGGCCATGGACATAACAGTCAATGATGTAAAGGACCAATTCCGCCTTCATTTATTTTTTGGCCAGTCTTCCTAAGTTCTTCCATCATATATTTCTTACGGATGAAGTGACTTTGTTTTAAGCCGTATAGATAGCAGCACTGTGTGTACAACTCTCAACTCTAGTACATCAAAACAGAGGGAGGCATCACCTTGTGGCGCTACTTGGTATTGCAGCAATACCGCTCGGACTGTTACAACACACAGCCACACACACACACACACACACACAGAGACAACTTCATATGGTCACTTCCCCTTTTCAGTGTAACAAGTAAAGTTAATTCAACTTTATGGTCACAACACGTCCGGACACATCTGTCCTTACTTAAAACAATGCCTAGCGCAGATATGCCCAGACACGTCTCTGTATATATATATACACAGTATATAGGACATATTAGAAGCAAGTACAGTCTCACCTCACCCCTGTCATTTCATGAGTGACCCTACTAAACACATTGAAGAAAATGAAGGTTGTGGCTGATCGTATGGAGCTGAATAATGATAGAGCGTTGCATATCTCGAACTTATGAAAGATGGGGTTCAGATTCATCAAAGACAAGCAATCAAACTATGTGCAGCTGTAGACCCTGGAAGAACCTGATGAGCTTTTTAGCTTTTTCAGCCCATATATTGTGGTCTGAAAGGAACAATAACAAGAATTTGCCTGCCTGTTATTTGCTGATTACATAGAATGTGATGGAACTAGCAGCAGGTCTTACGTCAAGCCGTCCATTGCCATCATGGACAATACTGAGCCAGCCGCCTTCATCATGGTTGACTGCTCCAGTAACCAGCGCTGGTTGTTGGTGAGAAAAAGTCTCCTGAAGACATTGCCGGGTGATGAGAGTGTCTTGTACCAAAAATAATCATGGAAAAAGAAAGATTTTTCCCAAATTGTTTCTCTCTTTGGGTGGGAGATATATGGGCACTACATGAAACCTTTTCCCTTTTAGTTATTGCGTTCCACAGAACCAGAGCATCAGCGAGAACGCAAACCTTACATGAGAGACTGCACGAATGGAATGAAGGCATTTCATACCTGTCAAGGACTCAAATTCTGTACAAAGAATGGAAGCTAGTGCAGGGAGAATCACAGGTATGAATTTAGCAATCACAACAGCGAAATTAATATTTTCAGATTACAGCCAGACAAAAAATATGATCAAATGTGTTATGATATTTTTTGCCAATCAGCAAACACACAAGTTGTTGAAACTCAGGAAGCAATTATTTCAAGATTGAAATACATCAAAGGCAGACATCCTCCTCACTCTTTTGACTCCTCCCACAGATTACATATTGTATAAAACAAAAGTGCTGACTCTTTCCAGATCATCGTCGTCATCATGGAGTGGTCTACCTCTGGCATTCTGAATGATGATGTAGCACGTTGACCAGCACAGGACATGTGACCACAGAGGGTTTTTCACCCCTGAGTGGAAAGACCCCAGGAATGCAGTTACTACAACTCTTGACCTGCACCTATCAGGGAGAAAATCTGGAAACGTTTTTATCTTGAGTTAAGATCTGAGAGAGAAGGTGATAGGACTCTCCCAAGGGAACAAGCTCGTCCCGTGTAAACACTTTAAGGGGGGTTTATCTCATAAATAAACCTCCCTGTTTGAATAAAGTCCTAATGGGAGGCACAGACTTTGGACATACGAAACACCTGTTTCTATAAAATACTTGAATTAAATAATTTGGAGGAATCTAAATATATTTCCAGAAGGGATAGACAGTCCCTAATCATTAGATCCATTCTGACCTAATAAGTCCACTTAGGAAATATTAACTGATCTGAAAATCTTTCAATAGAAGTGTTTGGACTTGTTTGACAGCTAAAATAATTAAAAGACCAAATATTGTCAAAACTAATATGTGGAACCATCAGAACCCATATTTGTTGAGTTTAGGTGGAATTAAGAAGAGACAACCAGAAAGAATGGAATGTGTTCAGGAAGTCAGTACCACACGCACGTCATAAAACCTAGGTGCTCAGGAGAGATCAGACTAGTTAATAAACTAGTGTGATGCCACTAGAAAGTAAAACTTACTAAATCATCAAATATGGAACACACGCATATGTGTGTCACAAATATACAAATAGAAATATGTTTGATAGATCTATGCAGTATGTAGAACCATCAGAACACAGATTAAAGGAACAAGGGAGAAATAAGAGTGGGGTTACAGAGAACACCAAATAGATAATGATCAAACCAGATGACTAGTGGGCCAAGCAATGACCCCTCATCTTAGTCCCTGAATGATCACTCACACACACAGATCCATGGAAGATCAAAGGACTTGTGGTATTTTGTATGAAACGGATACATTTGTGTACAATTCTATATGTATGGACAAAACATCTAAGACTGTTCAGTGTACGGATTTTATGAATGTACTATCTATATAATAGGTAACAGGATAAACTCTGTATTAAGCTTTTTAATTTTCTTTAGAAACATAATGTTCCAGACAGCCTTGTTTATACTCAATGGATAGCTCATGTGCACATGTAATAAACTGTGGCGTCAAGCGCTACATAAACTACAGATGACGTTGACTGAGCTCCTCTCACTTGGCAGAACCATGGCACTTGCTGAGATCCAAGCATCGGGAATGGAACAAACACAACAAAGTGCATCTTAAGGAAATCCAAGGGAAGATGTTGTGGCTGTAGATATGGGGAGGAGAGCTGTAAAGAAAAGATGCTACAACTGCGTACAACTGGTACTTTTCCCCACCGTGAAGGACTGCCTTGCACGACATGGGGAAAATATGCAACGCCTGTGGAAAACAAGGACATTTTGCAAAATGCTATAACGAAACGGCCACAAGGCGGCATCAGAGGTTGACATGAAGTGCGTTATGTACAGTACACACCAGTGGAAACAGTGGCATCACATCTCAAGCAACAAGTAATGCAGACAGTCTTCTGAGGAGTATCTTTACATAGTTTCCCGACCAAAAGCAAATCTCCCACATGCAAAACTAAAGGTTAGTGACTGCAATATAAAAGTGATGCTTGATAGAGGGACATCTGTGAATATCCTTGATAAAACATAATATATAAGCCCTCACTCACCAAATACACGATTCCCATCTTTCCTTATGGTTCATGCACCCCACTGCCTGCCATTCTCTAGATTGGGAATTCCACTTGAGGTCAAAACAGACAATGACCCACCCCTCCAAAGCTCAGAATATGCAGGCTTCACAACATACTTGGGTTTCAGACATAGGAAAATAACTCCACTGTGGCCTCAGGCCAATGCAGAGGCTGAGCGTTTTATGCATACACTTTGAAAAGACTAGACATGCTGCCCATGTTGAAGGTCGTCCATGGAAACAGACTTTGTATGTGTTGCCCCGCAACTACCTGCCACACCTCACTGTTCAACTGGAATGGCTCCTGCTGATGTGCTGTTTGGTAGGTCCTTCAGAATCAAGCTGCTTGAATCTCCTCTTCCCTTCAAGTCTCAGACTGATGCAATGTACGTTCTCAGAACGATAACAATATACGCAGAAAACAGTATATCCTTTAGGGAACATTAAGGTTACATTTTTTGCAACCTTCTGCGAAGGTTCCTACAATTTTCTCTAAAGTTTTTTTGTGGTTCTCTTAAGGTTACATTTATAAAGATTGATATCGAATTTCTTTCTTTCATATGCACTTGTGACACCTCCCACAGTCTTGGAGGATTTAACCTGGGTTGCCAGATTACCAGCCCTCATCCCTACTGCTGCGTCACAAGACCTAAGAATAGAGCTCCGGTAATTGACGTTACGCAATCCTGGCATTCAACAGTCAAACACCGCCATATTGGCAGGAAAGCGGGAGTATTGCTTCATTCAATTCAATTCATTCACACAGTGATAATGTAGTTTACCATTATTTGTAGCTAAGGCTACATACAAGTTAGCACACCGATTACCTTACACTGCCCGTTGCTTTTGCTAACATTACCTAAGATGAAGTGACTCTTACCCTTCCAGTGACAAAGCAATTTTAGCTGGTAGACTCCAAAGCTTAATATTCATCACTAATTCAGATTTCATCCATTTGTACCCCTCCAGGCTTTTGTAGGCTTTCAAAGACTCTCCTGAGTAGGACGAGGGAAAGTTGATCAGGTAATTGTAGATGTGTGGATACTGCAGGTCTGGAACGTGATCCATTCCGGCTGTTTCAATACTTGTGAAAAGCACCCGGGGGGCAATTTTCTTTGAAGGGTGCGGGATCACGTTATACTGTGATAACTGTATTGTTATAGGCTATTGTGTGCAGAAAATGGATAAATGGAGGAATATGGTTCATTTATATGATTTGATAAAGTTCCCGGGGCGGGCATGGGGCATGGGGAGAGGGGGGCCTCAAGAGCTGACTGTGCAGCGGGCTGCATTTCCCGGGCTGCCTGCCTCTGGTTTACCCTCCCTGTGCTCTGGAGCTCCACAGGGGCCGGGCTGCAGCACCCTGCCCGCCCCGAGGTGCCTGTTGGGCTGCAGCACCCTGCCCGCCCCGAGGTGCCTGTTGGGCTGCAGCACCCTGCCCGCCCCGAGGTGCCTGTTGGGCTGCAGCACCCTGCCCGCCCCGAGGTGCCTGTTGGGCTGCAGCACCCTGCCTGTAGGCTAAGTGGTGATGTCATGACTGAAAAGCTGGAAACATGTCGTTTTTACAACGAGAAAAGATGTAGTTTTAACAGCAGACATTCCTCAATTTATCAGTTCTCCGCACACAATAGCTTATAACAATATAAAGGCGCTTTTCCACTGTATAGTACCAGCTCAACTCGACTCTACTCGCTTCTGGTACCAGGTACTTGGTTTTCCACTGCAGATAGTGCCTCCTTGGATAGAACCCCCTCACTGTAGCTGATCGTCACCGCAACATATATATACTAGAGAACAACAAAGCAGATAAAATGGGTTGTTGTATATGTAAAATAAATAACCATCGTGACTGATAATTACAGAAGTTGACGGTAAACACAAGCAAAAGCTTTAACCAGTACAAAGCTGACCTGGCGAATGTCGATCTGCAAAGCAGTGAGGAACACAAACGACAAAATGTAAACAACCACAAGACCATGACAATTGAATGTAAATTCACCACTTATACAGGCTATGTTCACAGATGCTTCCAGGGTAGTTATTATTAGTTATTACACTACTGGATTGAACGAGTGATTAGCCAACGTTGAGTCTTAAGCGTTAACGATTCTAGTGAGATTCTCTCTGACCAATCCATAGTCTGAAATGGTTTCACGTCACGTTTTGGTATCGCCTCTGTTGAGGTTCCAGGCGAGCTGAGGCAATAGTACCAGGTACTATCCGGGTACTATCCAGGTACTATCCGGGTACTATCCGGGTACTATGCACAATGGAAAACCAAAAAAAGGAGTCGAGTTGAGCCGGTACTATGCAGTGGAAAAGTTATCACATTATAACATGAAATGTTTCACGTTATCACAAGATAAATAGTATATTATTATAACAAGAAAAGGTTCTTGTTCGTGATAACTTTGTATGTCGTAATAACGTGACAATATCTTGTTATAATGTGAAAAGCATCTTGTTATAACGTGATACTGATTCGTTTTTCTTTCTCTGGCATGGCAGTAATACGCTTCCGTACTTCCGTACCTACACACCTTTTCCGTTTACACTATTTTTCCCACGCGATTCAAGGATTTTCCTTGTGTGTGCAGCTAAGAGGAGACCATAGTGGACTACTGCTTGGTGGCATATGGTCAGAGTAACATTTTATTTACTCCTACATCCCAAAACAGCTCTAGTGTTTACACCAAACACTCCATTTCAGACCAAGTAGATGCTGCAAGGTGATTTTTGCAACTACCTGAAGCAGCATGGCAGGCCAGATCCTCCAATAGAGGATGAAGATCAAGCAGATGTGCCTACAGTTCAATCAGCCAAAGACAGACAGACTGGCACACAGAGATACAGTACTTTCACAATGCAGCACTTTTCCACTTAGAGATCCTGGCTTGGATGTTAGAGTTAAGGGGGGTTGGGTGAGAGATTCTATGCCTTCATGGCTATGAAGAGGGCATCTGAAACCTGATTTGGGCCAACAACTCTAGAAGACTGTGCTTTATTGCCCCCCAGAAACACCTCCTCTATATCAACTCAGAGCTGATCAAAGCTACAGTTGCCTACGCTATACTTACACTAAATGGACACTGCTGCTGGACTTCAGCAAAGAAATTGGATTCTAATAAAAAAATAAGAGATAAAAGGGAGAGCTTTTTATTATATTCTCTATTGTTGACTCATTTTTTATTTTTCACAATTTTTATTTTGTAAAGGACTTGCTCTATAAATAATGGTAATTAAAATTATATCACATGATAGGATGGATAGATGGGCCTAATTTACATTTCATTTTCCACATTGGCCTATTATCAGCACCTATGATTTCCTACATCCAAAAATATCATAGTTCACCAGTTAAAAAACAACAACTTTGATCTGCGATGGGTTGTTCTCTTCTCAGAGATTATTGCTGGGTTGCAACCTTAGATTAAAGTGATAAAGTTTTTTACAGTATGTAGCACTTCAAAAACTCAATGTCTTACTGTTATTCTAACAAATATTTGGGTCTTGAACCCCCCAAAGCACAGGACGAAGTCATAAACTGTTCACTGAGTGCACCAGTGGTCTAATGAAATATATAATGTTGTATGATACAAATTTGACAGAAAACAAGTTGTGATAGAGAGACAAAAAAGTGTTAGAATATATGATTTTTTACACAAATAGAAGCATGCAGGTGTCATCATGACAGGTACCTGGGACAGCAAACATTTGTGCCAGAATGTTTATGATCCCAGCCTGGATACAAGTGCCAAAAACTACAAATATTAAACCAAACCACCATATTTCAAACATCATTTAACAATTTCACATATCTTTTATTTTGTTGTTCACAATTCAAATGATGTAGCCTATTAAATAGGGGCAATATATCTCCATTTTACACATTTTTGGAGATAAGAGGGCAGGATTAAGATTCAAACACAAAACCTAAACTTTATACAAACAGTATCAAAAAAAGGATGTAAAACAATGAAAATAGAAGCTCTGTGCAATGTTGGTGTATCCATTGTAGATCAGTGAGCCCTGAGAAAATGTCCAGCTCTGTGATTGGGCATCTGCATAGAGATCAAAGGTCATTCAATAAAGTGTCTTAATTCATTGTGACATGTGTCACTGTTTGCTGAGGTCTTCAGTATTCTGAAGAAAATTACTATATATCTATATATATTCCCAATATATTATTTTCTCAGTATAAACTTCGTTTCAAAGTTAACTCCTAGTGAAAGTCCCCTTGCAATCACATATCAAAATCATTTAAAATCATGTCATGACAGAATAATGGCTCCTTAAAGTATGCTGCAAACCTCAAAAGACATTAGAATAAACAAGGTGAAAGCAAGTTGTTGAGCATCTTCTCCTGAGAAAATTGAGAACTTCATGAGAACATCTTGGATCTTCTCCATTTTTGTCTCATCCGTACAACCTCCTCATTGGACGACACAGAGCTCAGTGCTGTACTGATTGCGAGTTTCTCCAGTCCTGTTAGACTCTTCACCACTGTTTTCCCTGCTGTGGTTCCCCTCTGAGAGTCCCCCCTGCTCCTTGGTATGGGAGTCCAGACTCTGTCTCAGCTCCATTAGAAGGTCCTTGCCTTCACTTGATGGTAGGTTTCCCAGGTAGTACTGTGGTGCCAGCTCTACAAGCCTACATCAGAGAGAGAAGAAAAGGTCAAGACAAGTGGCTAAACCAAGGCCTGGTTTGTCATTTACAGATCAGACAGATTGGTTGGGTTGAATCAAACTGTTGTATTATCATCAACATTTAATGACAAGATGTTATCAATCATCTGAGATTAAAAAAAAAAAAAAGACCGTCCATGAACAACACTGATTAGCACCGACATCAATTCAAAAACTTCACCAAAACAAGTCTTGGGGTAAACTCACATTTGAGGGTGGACTTCAGAGGCAGTGCGAATGCAGTTATCATGGGAGATGGTGAAATCGTGGTACAGGACCCAGGTGGGCAGATTAGGGCAAGGCTGGCGACACAGGTAAGAAGAGAAGGGGTGGAGGTGAGCCACGTGACGGTGAGTTAACAGGAGGTAGTTCCCTGAGCCATCCACGTCATGGGCCACCTGAGGGGAAAAGAGGGGGAGCACTTTTATTTAGAAAATATGATCAAAGCTGTGAAGGGGAGTAACATATGAAAGAAAGATGCGTTCAAGTCAACGTGTGAGTAAATCAGTGAATAATACTATGAAATCATAACAAAACATGAAAGCAGACTGTGAGGAGTGGTTGACATAAAGGATGACATAAAAGACGAGACAACCAATTCGAATTTTATGTTATCTTAAGAGAATACGGTCCTTACTTTCAGGAAGAACCCCGAGATGAGCGCACGCTTGACATTAGTGCAGTTGTCTTGGCATCCAAAGGCAGGAGGTGAAACAGGCAGCTCGATACGCTGCATCACCTCAAGCAGCTCTGCCCTGATCACCACAGCCAATCGTAAGGCAGCAGGGTTCAGGAAGTTTGTTGTGCACCATGCCTCATCCTGATTATCTACAATAGCAATATCACACAGACGTATTGTATACATCATATCTAAATTAAATGAGTATATATTACTTTATGTAATAAACCAATTAATGTAAAGTAGTCATTGCTAAAGGCTGGTTTATACTTTAACGTCGGAGCATATGTGTGCATTTGTGTGTGCATGCAAATTGTCCGTCTGTGTTCCAACATACGCTCTATGAAGGCCTTATAAAGATGGATGAGAGTCAGGTGGTCTCCTTCGGTGTGCATTAGAGGGCGTCGATGAGAGACCGCAGCCTCTTCTCTGTCAGGTGCTGGGGTTACAAAACAGGGTGGAGCTGGCAGAGAACAAAAGAGGGTTAAAAATAATTCAATCTCTGAAATAACTGAAGCTACTGATGTTAAAGGTACTATATATGAGATTTTGAGCATTAATAAAGCAGCAAACAACTATTTGCTATGTAAAGATATAGTGGAGTCCCACTCCCTCTGTGTGTGTTGTAATCCGAGCTGCTCTGTTCTTTGTTTTGGTAGCCGGTCCAGCCACGTGTGCATGTTGGTGCGTGTTAGTGCGTGTTAGTGCGTGTTAGTACATTAGTGTTAGTGTGGCTGAGGTGCGGCATGTGCCCATTTGTTTTGGTCTGAGATGCCGGTGCTCTAGTGTGACATCTAGTGACTGAATATAGTATATAACTGATTGCTATTGGATAAGTTGTTATAGTTCTCTTTCTACATCATTATTTATCGCATCAAATGCATTTTCATCGCTATTTATTGTATAATTTCTTTATCAACAAAAAAACGTTTCCATCTCAAGTGAGCGTAAAAACATTTTTACGATACTGCGGAAATTATATTGAAATTTGCAGTTTCCATTAAGCATTTCTAATTTGATATACCGCAATTTGCACGAAAATGCTTGGATGGAAACATAGCTTATGTCCATCTGTGTCTATTTGAGTGGCAGTAATAAAGCTTACTTTTTCAGCTACCTGTAAGCATGGCGGCAATAGTGAGCAGTTCGTCAACACAGTCGTACTCGCAGGCTGCAATGAGGGCCTTGGCCAGCGGTGGCTCCAGGGGCAGCTCCGACATGATGATGCCCACCTCCGACAGGTTGCCGTCATCATCCAGAGCCGCCAGGTAGTCTAGATCCTCCAGGGCCTGCATCAGAGCCTCGGGAGCTGAATGGAGGGAGAGGGAGGCATAGAGAGGAAGTGATTTAAAAGAGGGATGGGTTGACCAAGAGAAGAAAGAAGAGGGAGGAATGGAGAGGGGGGGGAAGGATTTTGAAAAAGGAGTGCCTTGCTGAGGTACCTGGTCTGTCTAGGAACTTGCACTGTCCCATGTCAGCAATGTCCAGCCTTTTGAGTAGCAGCACCAGGTGGCTGAGGTTCTCCTCCACCACCCCTGGGCTGTGAGCCTCCCCCATTCCCTTCTCATACTGTGACTGGGGGTACAGACGCAGACACAGCCCTGGAGAGAAGACAGGAGGAGAACAGTAGCAGTAGTCATACCAAACTGTCCAAATAATACCAAATAATAATTACAATGGATTATACAATTTGATTATTTGGATTTGAACTCGATCTCTTGTCACTATTGTTTTCCTTCAGAAATACTACTTCCTTGTTTTTCTACCGTCACTTCCTGCTTTCTGTCACCCAATTTAGATTTTATAAAATATCAATGCCATAGTCAACCGAGACATTCCTCAATCAATGGAAAGCAACAAGCTCTATTACTGAAAAAAGGGAGCTATTTGCAAACTGTAGACAGTTAAGAACTTTTACCTATCATTGAACATGACCTGATATAGGAACAAATTCAAAGTTGAACACATTGTAAAAATTCTCAAGAACAAATTAAGTGAAATTTAAGAAAAAGTGTAAGTCCCAATGTGCATGGATTCTATGAGGCTGTACCTTGCAAGTGGCTGTTGACCCTCTGAGTGCGCATGTCTGCCTGGTGCTTGCTGATTGGCTGCAGGACATGAGAGTTTGCCCTTATTTGTGGATTGTAAACCTGTGACAAAAATTGAAGGGAAAAAAAAAACAATGTCAGTGATAAGAATTTAAACTGTGTATTTTTAAATTATATCCCGAAAAGTTGTTTTCACTGCAATCAAATAGCTGAATGTCTATTCAAAATATTACATGTAATACAATGTATAGTTTATTGGCCATTTGTCATTAATAAACACAAACTCACCGTTTTGAGTTGAAGGCCTGTGTCTATGACATAGCGTATGCCTGGCAGGGAGAATGAAGCCTCTGCCAGGGTGTTTGTAAGAATGACCCTGCGTTTAATCCCAACTCCCAACACTGGTCCTTCAAAGCCTTTAGAACTTCCTGTCTCCCTTGAGAGAGAGACTTCGGGTTCGGGCTCATAGACACGCTGGGTGGCTGCTCCCAGGCCAGCGTGGAGGGGAAGCATTCTGAGTGGACCCAGCTGGGGACTCAGGGCTACGGACTCCTTCTCTAGCAGGGAGGCACACTCCTCTATTTCCTGGGGAGAGGAGGTGAGACGAAAGGGAATGTTTTAAAGTTGTTTATCTTTCTTTAAGCATGGTAGTAAAAATTATGCATTATGGGACCATTTACAGGGATTGCCAATTCAAGAGACTACACTGTTTTCAGCTTCAAGACATATAACATCTTACAGTTCCCTTATCCTGTTCAGGAAGTTTATGAGACCCCTTACACACCACTGCCAAACAAGACAACTAAACAAGGGAATGTTCTCTGTTTCAGTATATAGTAGTTGAAAGTCTTGGGAAAAGTCCTTCAGAAACGTGTCTATGTCCTACAGCCATCACCTCTGAGACTCCCTCTCTTACCTCACTCCTTTTACCTCACCATCCTCTCTCTAACCCCCTCCTTTCTCTCCCTCTAGTTTATTTTAGTTTTGTGTGTGTGTGTGTATGTGTGTGTGTGTGTGTGTGTGTGTGTGTGTGTGTGTGTGTGTGTGTGTGTGCCCTGCTCTCCGGGGCCAGTTCTCTGCCAGAGGTGTCATGAGGACACCATGTGACCAGCTGTGCAGCATGTGACTCTGTGTGTGTGTGTGTGTGTGTGTGTGTGTGTGTGTGTCTCTCTCTCTCTCTCTCTGT
>OMKK01092044.1:11859-26031 GCA_900302305.1 Polymixia japonica
TCTCTCTCAGACACATTAAATTATCACTTACAAAAATATGTTAAATACATTTTTAATAGTTGGACACAGTTAACTTCCATTAAAATAACATTTGCATGTTTAATAAGTGAAATATGTTACGCTCAGCAGAATCATACATCTTGCTACTATTATTTACATTCGTCTCTTTCATGAACAAATGAGGTATGTACTACAGGAAACCTGGCCGATGATTAAACAGGAGATATTGTTCAGACTGAATTTACTAAATTTTAAATCAATTATAATGGCACGTTTACACAACAAAGCCCATTTTGATAATACTGTTACCAGCCATTCTGTTTCTGCCCTCACCACCATATGAAGTGAAACATCTGAAATATACCCGTTTGTAAAAGAATAAAAAATAAAAATAAAAACAAGAACCTTCTAGTGGCGTGTGCATGAGAGGGGAACAAAATCTGTGTAAAAATTCACTTTACTTGAGGGTTAAAAAAATATATAAGGACACATTGTTAAAGGTGCTATCTATAAGATCAGCAGATTACTAACCTCTAGCGTCAGTGAGGTGAACTACACTGACAAACCAAAATACACAAAAAACAAGAAGCACGGTGTTCCGGCTTGTGCAGACTGAAGGGAGGATTTGATGGGCCGTCAAAGCAAAAGAAAAAAAAAAAAAGTACAGAGAAAGTAGAGAGAAACAGAACCACTGAGGCACAATCAAACCAGAGAGGGGAAGTTTTCAGACGATCACCATTATACTATATCTTAAGATACAATGTGGCAATTCAACTATTTTATTTTAACATATTACAGATAGCAGCTTTAACTCCATCCAACCCAAGTACTGACTGTCATTTGGAAATAAAGGCTTTAAGTGCAGTCAATTTCAACAGATCATTTAATATTATCCGAAATCATTTATTGATAGTATGGCTGAAAGTATCAGATTTGGGACCTAAAGGCACTTTATTTTATTTCTATAAGCGTAAATGGGATAACGGCTCTGAGACCTAGTAAACTGATTCAATTGGTAAAATGACTTTATGCAAATAATCTGTGCACCTCTGAGGTCAAAAACTTAGCCATGTCAAAGATCTTCTGTTAAGCTTTGGCCTAGAGAGGTTAGAGGATTTAATTCAAGAAATCTTGGGCTAAATAGACCGTTTAAGCTGTTTCTTCCTGACAAATCCAGATCGTAAAAGGTCAATAGAGAAGCTTTGCAGATATTTAAGGTCAAATGAAGGAATGAATGGCAACCATTGTCAGCGGAGGAATTTTTCAGACAACTAGAGCTGATCTTTAGTGTGTCAGCAATAATTTGCATTAAATTGCATTAGATTTGTTTTGCTGATATCATCAATACATATCATACAACAGTGTATTAGTAAGTAGATACAGCTGAAGCTATTTATAGAAAAGACCGTTTCAAACTCCAAACAAAATGCTTATGAAGATAGAAGATGAAACAATCACCCAAAAAACAATTATATTGGGTTCTAACAAGAAAACGTGAGGAGTGGTCCCTCTTTTCTTTTTTTGTATTTGCTTAAAGTGGCAATCTTGAAGATCTCTGAAAATTTTCATTTAAATTAATGTCTGTTAAGTCACTATCTATCGCCAAATGAGGTAACACAATAGTAATTGAGCCTATGGCCCAGTGATGAAAGCCCTTGCATTTCCTGCTATGCATTCAAATTAGCGTTAGTGACGCATTTTCCCTTTGAAGTGAGGTCCAATTACACACCTGCAATTACTGCTTTTCACCATAGACAACGAAACAGAGATCTTCAAGACTGCCACTTTAATATTTGTGTTTTAGTTCCATTTAGTTAACTTTTGTTTGCGTGTTTGATTTCTACTTTACATCCATCCCAAAGACAATGCCACAAATCCATGGCAAGTCAACCCGGGAAAGCTGAGATGGTGTTTAAAGTAGTGTGCTGAAACATTAAAACCATGAAGCATGAGTAAAAAGAAGCATAGCATTGATTTCTGCTCACACATAATACTATAATGTTTAGTAGCCTATGCGCCATTTCTAAGCTTTGCATGTTTTCTACTATACAGTGATTAGACTTTTGTAACTTGCTGTTGTTTTCATGCACTGCCATTGATACAGCCAAGCAGTAGGCAGGATCAGAACATGAGAACTACAAGTCCCAAGGGAGGTCAGTGCATTCCTCTCTCTCTTGCTTTCCCTCTTTGTCTTTATTGCTCTCACATAGTGATTCATTAAAGTGTGCCTGGTGTACCTGCCAAACCACCCCACCCACTCTTCCCCAACTGCAGTGTCACAATGGCGCAGTGTCAATCAGTGTCAGCTTTCTGTCTGTCTGCAACCTCTCATTCTCAGGTCTTCCTCGCGAACCTCTAATTTCCTCTCTGATCCCTCATCACATGGCCACCGCAATTCTGCTGCAATGAGAAATCATCATCCCTCATTAACTTTGTTCTCCCAATGACGCTCATAGGCTAACACTTCTGTGGTGCTGCTTGATGAAGCTGTCCTGCCTCTCTTTCTCTGCTGCTACCCTCTCTTCATTTGCTCCGTTCTGCGGCGGGCCATTGACCGCATCCCTGACTACCACCTTCTCCAGTGGCTTTGTGTTCCTGTCTCTGTCCCTGTCCCTGTCTTCAGCTCTATGAACCCTCTCTTTCTCTCGGCCCCACTCCTCTCCCACCAGGCTCCCCATATCACTGAGATCGCCCAGGTGCCCCACGGAGTCACACTTCTCCAGGTCGGAGGCGATAGTCTGCAGGCTGATGACAGACGTGGAGTCAGATCCAGCTTGCTCGGCCTCCAGTCTCTCCCTCTGGCCCCAGCCGGACTCCCGGTGCCTCTCCACCCACTGCCTGGTCTTCTCCCCATCTGCCCAGTCACTCTCCAGCCCTCCGGCCTCTACACCTCCACAGCTACTGACTTGAATCCCCACCACGGGTCTGACCTCGGCCTCTGCCCCAACTGGGGAGCTCCGCCCTCCGCAGGCCATGGGTCGCCCCCTGCTTGCTCGGATATGCCCCCTTTGGGCGTGGATCTGCTCGCTGATCTGCTCCAGGTTGCGTAAGGCCACAGAATAGCGTGTTTTTACTTTAGCCACTCGCTCCTCCAGCTGTACCACTTTAGCCTTGTGTTCCTGCAAAACATATGAGAATGGTTCGAATTCAGCAAGGTGTTTCTGAAGTAAAGATGTGAGGACTATTACATTTAAAAAAAAAAAAAAAATACACATCATTTTGTAACATTAAGAGCATGTGATTTCAGTTGCATCTGCCTAGTCGCACCTCCAAAATGTGGTTGAACTGTGCCTTGAGTTCAAAGTAAGGTTTCGATTTCAGGATGACCTTCTTGAGGGCTTTCTGGAGGGTCTGGACCCGTGCCTCCGCATCTTGGCACAGCTGGGTGACACGCTGGTGCTCTCGCTCGCTCCGCAAGCGCTCCTCCTCTGCTTCATTCACCTAGTAAGCATAAAAAACATTGAGCCAAATATGCAAACACATGCACGCATACTGCACACTCACGTCGAACCTCTCACCCCCACTGGAGTGCACACCCTGAGTCACAAAAGTACCATCCACTGAACTCCGCAGGTACCTATTCCCATCCATCCTTCAAACTGTGATAACAAGATGACCTTTAAAGTTTAATACAGAGAAACACGATTCTCCTTCACATATGCTTCTCAAAGCACCCCCACAGCAACAAAGAAATCCTAAATATTAATTTCAGGATGTGCTTATCTTGGTGAGTAATTCAGTAAAGAATCTCTAAATTGAACACCTTCAATTTTATAATGTTATGAATACTCAATTACAATACATAGCAAAGATGTATAACAGATGCTTTTTGTGGGATAATTAGTATGTGAATGAGTACAAAACCTTGATCTAAGAGCAAGTGCACATTAATCATCAGTGATTAGTGATAGTGATCTGCAGTCCCCAGGAGGCCGAGTACTATATACCAAACAGTTTGCATGATTGCCCAACACTTGCCCAATTGCCCAATTTCTGTTCAAGACTTGTGCTGATGTGGTTTTATGTGTTATCAATAGAACTATTTTATGTCAATATTTACTGTGGATAGTGAACTCTCTTATAGCTTGCACACCATATAGATAACAAACTAATTATTTTTAACATGCCTCGACCGGGAGTTTAGACTGACCCTGGAACGTAGCGGTATCTACCTTGGAGGTAGCATGATTGAGCATCTCCTGCCAGGTGGGGTCCAGGGTGTTCCTGTCTGCCAGCAGGCCCTGCTCTGCCACATATACCATCTCTCTGGCAGCCGTATGCATGGAGACGGCCCTCTCATACCGCAGAGCTGCCTTCTGGGTCTCCTGTTGGGCCTTGAAGGAGAAAAAACAGCCAATTATAGCTGAGGGAAAGACATCACGGACAATCACTGGGCTGTCCGAGGCATCCATCACCAACACGAAATCCAGCCGAGTTGGCTGACATTTCAAGGATGTGTCATCCCAGAAACCACCACCTTAGAATGGTTGAGTGCTGATCATGACAGGTGCAAACAGCACAAAATAGAGATATGACATGTAAAAAAAAGGGGGATTGTATTGCAATCAAGCAACTCAGCGAGTCATTTCAAAGCCCAGGGGAAGATGTGTCTAGGTTAGTTTGGGAGAACGCAATAAAAGACAAGGTGACTTACATTCAATAGGGGAGGATATGGCTAACAAATCTGCCTGAGGCAGCGGTAGGAGGGGCGCGGTTGGGTGTATATATAGGGATACTCAAAGTTTAAGATCGCTGGTAAAAGATTGATGACTACTTCTGTTTGAGCATCGTGATAATTTTTATGATACTGAGCCATAACATCTCGCTCAATAGCTGTCAGACACGTTGTGGCAGCTGTTTTGTGGGTAGCATAATTAACGTTGAAGACTGTTGTATTCTGCATAGACAGCAACACAAACACCTACAACAGACTGGATTTATGCATCATTTTCAAATCTGCATTTTCATAACTTAGCGAATGATGTCACTAGCCAGTTCTGATTTATAATCCATTATTTGCTTAATTGCTTTCAATTAGACTCCTGCTCTTTATCCTCACAATTTTCATTAGTTCAGTTATGGTTTGAAATTATCCTTCATAATGTTGATTAAACATGATTGGCACTAGTGACCCATTTCTTCAAGGGTTAAACATTTTACGTAATCAGTTAGGAATCATTTCAGCCTTGGCAATTGCTAACTAATATCACAGAGGTACATTTGCATTACCATCACTGCTCGCCAGCACGTGTGCATATATTGTTTATGCAAATGTTAGGCTGAAAAATGCTCTGACAAGATCTGTTTTGTTTTCATAATTCACAATTATTTATGAAACTTGTGATGACAAGATGGTTTGATGACTGATTTTTTCCATTTGGCCCAAAAAGTCTTTGTTTAAATATCAATTAACATAAATTTTCATGGATTTATCATAATCTAAAAGTGCTATTCATATCTGTGGATATCTTCCCATGCTGATCTTATGCTGCTACAAAAATGTAAGCACATTGCATCAGCATATCATTTTGTTTCATATTTATGCATTTGGTCATTGTACACACAGACACAGACACACACACCTCTTTGGCAAGTCTACGGGCTTCATAATAGGGCCTGGCTTTCTCAATGCAGGTGCCAAGCTGGGAGCCCTGCGCATTGAGCTTTCTCGCAGAATCTGTTAGAATTCTTCTGTAGCTTGACCTGGCATCCTGAGGGGACCAATCATGGAAACAACCACATAATCTCAAATTACATCATACATACAGTACATCAAAACACATCTCTGATCTGCTTCTTGAGCCTTGGCTATGGCGCTCTGTGATATTTAAGACAGATGTGATAATTGGACTACTGAAACAGACAGTCTGTGGTTGGTGATGCCTGACACAATAATTCTGGTCAATAACAAAGAGCTCACTCACATCAAGTTGCAGCTCAAGTGTGTTGATTTCATCACTGGCCTGGTTGAGGTGCTCAAGTTCCTCCTGAGAACAGACAGGGAAATATATATTCAAAGGAAAACATGACCAGGTTATGGAAAGTTATTAGAAACAAGAGAAATGTTAAAGGTTTCAGCTGTGGATGAGTCCTGCCTTCCAGGTGTGGGGTTGTGGCTGCAGATTCAATGCAAGCCTAAAAGAGATTTTGTGTAAGTCAAACTCATGTTTATTAAAATGTAGAGATTGGCCTAATAAATGCGCTGTTTACATTAATATGAATTGTAAACTAATTGTTTCATGTACGAATGCGCATGCACCGAGCTGTACGAACCACCTCTTATAATGCTACATACATCTATATAAGGAGTATTTAAGCTATATGCTTTCATGCCTGAATTCTTGGGTCCAATTCCTCTTCGTATTTTCCACCCCCTTCTTCATCATCCTCAGTCTTTTTCTGGGTATCTGTATCTCCATCATCCTCACAGTCCGTTTTCATCTTGTTCACCGTGTTGTTGTTGCTGCCTGCATCCCCTTGCCCGTCCCCTCCTCTTCCTCTAAAGATGCTCACAGTGTTGCTCTCTCCATCCTCAGCTTCCCCTCCCGGAGTCTCCTCCCGCAAGTCGCCGTGTTCTGGCCCCCCAGAACCGGATGGACTTACATGCGAGCTCGCTGGCTCCATTTGCGGCCTGTTCTTCGCCAGTTAATTTGAGTCTGAAATTGAAAAGGCTATACAGTATTCGCGTTTGTGTAATGTCTAAAATACCTATATTGATAATTTTAATGTTTGATGTTGTTTCAGCAATCCGTATATCATCCAGCTAGCTAGCCACAGCGCTAGCGGCTGGCTGCGAAGCCAACGGCTGGCCAGTTCTGCTTCAGCCCAGTTCCAGAGCTTTCTGCTGCTGAGTGGGGATAGAAACACTGTATATTGTAGCTCAGCGCGTCAAACTATAATCTAGTCTTAATTGTTTTCATGAACTTATATTTAATATAAATAAGAATTACTATAATAGGAAAACGTGTTTATGTTATCTGCGTTTAAATTGTCTGACAGTTTTCGGAGTTGGGTGTTACTCATGCACACAGTAAAGTTAAAAAAAGACAAGGGGGAAATGTTTTTAACAAAAGCCACGTTTGGATACGCATAATAAGACAACAATTCATTATTGACTCATTTGCAAATTATAGAATTATTCAAATGTCAAAACAATTGGTGAAAAGGGTTGTGTTAAATTTTTTATGGCCATTTAATCCAAAATGCATGGACAACCAACATTTTAGGAAACATACAAAACAATTATGTAATCTTCTCAGTCCAAGTCATTGTTTTTGTGTTTTGCTGCATTAACACAGAACAATATTGGCAGGAAATCCCTGGATTCTGAAAATATTTGAAAATCAGAACTCTCGCAATAATTGCCCATCAATATGATATGATTGCTCCTTTTCCCCCTCTTCATTCCTTGTTGTCCAGTTATGTGTGAGACTTCTGTCGCTTCCAGAACCTCTTGACTTCACTGTGTCCGTGTGGCGTCACCACCATCACCCTATGAGGAACATTCTGCCATACCAAACAACCCAGACCCTGGAGAACAAAAAGGGTGATGGGTTAATTATACACCATTGGTATGCTTTAATTGGCTCCACAAGTTAGGAAACAAAATTTAACCTGAGCTCTGTCCCGTAGAACCTCAAAGTCAGCCTGGGAGAGGAACTGGTTGTAGAGCACTCCTGAAATAGAGAAATTGACAGGGTAGCAGGATTTCACAAGGTAGGAGGGAGACAGGACAATGACCAAAGAAACAGGCAGGGCTGAGAAATTAAATTAAAGGTCGGCACAACATCAATACAACATATCGGAGAGCAAGGGTTATAACTCTGTATTGACTCAGTGCTATCAACAGGGTGAGGTTGACCTATGTCAGTCATAACCTTCAGGCAGGACAAAGCCCTGAGAAATCAACCAGCCTTGCAGCTCCCAGTCGTGGTTTCAAGAGAAAAAAAATGGAGACTGTAGATCATCAGTAGTATACTTTCAAGATCAAAATCCACTCTCCGTGCACTCCTATACACACAAGCAGGCCCACATGTATTCATATAGACAAATAGACACATGCACGCAAACATACATGCTCACTCACCCTCTGTGAACTGCAGTCGATCTCTCTCCAACTCCCACAATCTGATCTGATCTGTAATGGTTGGGGGCAATACTGGGGTCTGAAGACAAAAAGGGAGGGTGAGGACAGTCAGAGTTGATGCTAAGCAACGGACTGATTGGCCAGACTGTGCTGGGTCATTATTACTGTGTAGCACAGTATGAAAAGGGTGGGTAGAGATGAAAACAAGAGCAATCCAATTCTTAGATGTACCTGTTTGAGCATGACAGGGTGTGCTCTGGTCCTTAGAAAGTGGATAATCTAAAAAGGTAAAGAGACTTGCTTAATGACCTGGTACATAAAAAACTTGAAGCCAACCTTTCTACTAAAACTTTATTTATTGAGAAAACATGGTTTGCTGTTGTGTAAAGTAGCTAAATACCTGTTGTGCAGTGATACCATTGGCAATGGCCTGTTGCACTGACTCCCTTGTGACCTGAGCCACCACTACATTGGGGAACCGGTACAACATTTCACTGAACAGGGCCACCAGAGCTATCTGAAGTTCAGAATCTGGGAGTGAGACAAAAATAGATTCAAGCAAACATGAGCCCATTACACTGCTACCTGTAAATGTGTACCATTTTCAACCTTCTTGTGTCATGACATACTTGTGTAGGCATAGATGCGGTAGTTGGTTTCTACCACAACAAAGCCTGTCTCTCCAGTCCCTGAGGTGGCACCCATTGCAGAGGAGGAGGAGGAGGAAGAAGAGGAAGAGATGGTAGTGACCCCTGCAGCCAGAGTGATGGCCAGTCTGGTGGGATAGTACCTCCTTGACTTCCTCTGAGGAGAAAAAAGTTAATAGAATTACATTACAATAGTAATTTGGAAAAGTGGAGGTAACTTTTGAAGTATTACCAATTCCTTTCTCTACAGCATTCTTTATTCCACCTTAAGGCCTCACCTTCCTCTGGAAGACCAGGCCGAACTCCCGCAGGTGCTGCAGGAAGGTGAGTAATGATTCACTCATGCCCTCCACTGAGTAATCCTGAGGCACAGAAGCAAGGCATGATCAATAATAACAAAGAACATTAAAAAATAAGCATATATTTCTGAACTGGAACACTAAATTATGACACTGATTTATGTTTCTCTTGAGCAAGCATGCTATGTTTTGAGAGTCACGTATTAGCAAAAGGCTGCTGTGCACTCACTCTGCCAAGAGTGGAGAAGCTGAGCTGGAATAAGAATGACAAGATCTCCACTAGGTCCATCCCACGTGACTGGAAGATAAAGAGAGACAGAATGCCAGAACACATTTGTACCAGGACAAGCTACAGAGGAACTTGATAGAAATTGATGTTTAGCTAGGGGTTTTATCTCATTGATCTTTTACTTTACAATTTACAATTTACAATTTATTATTCTAATTTCTTGGAATATTTAGTAACTTCTGTAAATAACCCTCCTTGATTTTAACCTCTTCCACACTTTTGTTCTACTTTGGAACAAAGCCAATGTTTTTGCAACATTTCAGAATCTTGTCTTAATGTTTTCACTTTGTTAAAAGGGAAGCAAGGCAGAATTATTTGCAATTAAATTTAAACAGTCTTATCAGAAAAACAGACTGGAAGTCTGTGGGCTAGAAAGAATTATTAAAAACTGCAACAATCACAAAGAAGAGGTGGTGCATAATTATGTTCAGTGAGCAGAAAATACTGTTTCAATATTAGGAATGTTTCATTTTTAACTTTATAGGTGATTCAGAGCAGACACAGAACACAGACAGAGATTTGTTTACCTATTGCTGCTGCATAACCATTTAGCAGTAAATTAATCAATAGTCTTGCATTGCAATTAGATAGCAGCAGACTATTAATTAGACACATTGTTCTTTGGTTTATTCTGTATTTATATTACTCCAGACAATTCACATTCTTTCCTCTAAATAGGCAAATCCAGCACACTTTACATGCTTTTAGTCAGTGTATGGCTGGGCAATATAGTTGAAATCGATATCACAATAATCATAAGGATTTTTTTCTATCATGTTATACAGTATATCACAATATGGCTTATGTGTGTAAAATCACACATTAAATAATGAAATTGACAAAACAAAACAAAACTGAAATTTTCAAATGTTTTATAACTCATTTTGTCAGTCTTTAAATAAAAGTAGCTTGTTATCATCAATTCAAGCTAGGTTCACACTAGACAATAATTCCGCTGATTGTAGGGCCGACTGGCTCATCACGATGGTCAGCATTGATTATCCTGTAGTGTGAAAGGGTTCACGCCTTGAGACTTTGCTGCGCCCCTCAACTCCACACCAACAGCCAATGGAATTTGAGCTCAAGGGGAAGAAGAAAGGGACCCATTCCTCATACGTAGATAACTCAGATAGCTGGATTAGAAAAATTATCAGCCATAAACCCAGGATTTTCTGTTCCTTGTAGCAATCTTAAAATTTAGCATAGCCAGTTACCAAAGCAACAACAATTTTGCCTAAACCTGCAAAATCACAGGCTTAAAGGAGAAGTTCACTTATAAAACTACCTTCAGTGTTGGTTACTCACCCCCATGTCAGTCGAATCCCAACTGAAATTTGTAAGGCTGCGCAATAATGTTGGCGTTAGAAACTGATTCCACTGCTACAGGGCCCAGTGTTATTTTGTCCAGACTTCAAAATGGCATACAAATGATCATCAACTATCCCAAAACAGCTTATGCTGTATACTCCAAGGGTTTAACCGTTATATTTTGTGTCGTTTTGAACTCTGCACAAAATAACACTGGGCTCCGACTCAGCCCGTTGAATCGGCTTCTAATGGCATTAGTATTACGCGGACTTACAAACTTCAGTTGGGATTCAACTGACATGGGGGTGAATAACAAACACAGTGAAGTTCGTTTTATACGTGAATTTCTCGTTAGCTTGATTTGAGCATATTATGTAGCCTAATTCCACTGCACTGTTTCAAGCAGGAAGGACTGTGCCATTCCTTAGACAGGTGTTGATGAATCCAGGAGCTATAATAATTGTGCCATTATAATTTGTATTGTAGCCTAGAGATCACAGACTTCCTTTTTCCTGATTACGTGAGTGGTCATGTTTGAGACAAGACGCTGAGAAATGGATAGTGAGTCTTCATGTGTGAAAGTCCGCATCTGTCCCAGTCACCTAATGTGCACACCTTTCAGACAGCAAAGCAAGGGCATTCATCAAGACCTGTTGTTAAGTCTGAACTGCCTCCACTGGCAACAATTAGAAAAATCTTTACATCTGTAAGGGGCGTTAAATAGAATTATGTATAACGATATCACAATATGATTCCGCTGAAAGATTATGTATGATTATATTGAATTATTAAATTATTATTGTGTGTGGTACAATGTGGTTACATTGTGATTAGAAAAAAAATAACAGTTAAATGTTGTAATTAATAACTACCTGTGCAGTGTTGAGGTACTGCAGGGTGAAGTACCAAAGCTGACTGGCTGTGTCCAGGAGGAGGAACTGGAAACCTGCAGAGGTGATACAGGGTGCCTCTCCTGGCTCACTGAGAACAGGAGAAGAATATGTTGGCCTTACTGAGGGATGAAGAGGACACCTTGTGTGTGTGTCTGAGTATTGTAGTTATTTTAAAGCCTTGTACCTTCTCATTAAGCCTGCTTGTATGAGCAGCTGAGCCAAGTCCTGACTGACAGCAGCACTCGGAGAGCCTACCATGAAGTGCAGAATGACCTCCCAGCGCTCCATAGCATAGTGGTCCAGACTCTCTACATCACGTGCATGACGATCCGGGCCTAGAGTGCTACCCTCATCGGCCCATGCTTTGCCCCTGAGCACATAGAGCAGTGGAACATTTCATAGAAGCATTCTGACATGTAGAGTTTCAGTATGCATACTGTGGGTCCTATTAAAAAACGACCACTGCTACAGCCTTATGATTGTAAAAGTAACAAGAAAATGACTTACCCCCCGAGCAGCGCAATACGCAGGTTGTCTTTGAAAACAGGGTTTAAAATGTTGCCCTGCAGACCACCCTGCAGCTGCTGACTATGCCATAGTCTGAGCCCTGACAGCACTGAGACGCATTCATCATGATCCCTGTGGTTGAATGCAAGAGACAGAGACAACAATTAGGCTATTATTTGTAGCTCCCAACTGCAATATCAGACAGGGTCAGCTAAACTGAATTTCCCAAGCTAGCACTATAACATGTCAATAGTGATTATTGTATTGCATGTTCACTCTCACTAGTGGCCATGTGTATCTACTTGCCAATGTAAAGAAATTACCCAAGCAACTGTGGCAAATAATCTAGTATTCAACTGAAAAATAGTCTGCGCGCATGAGGAGGTACCCAACTTACTTCTGGCTATCTTTTTTGACCCACAGAGCCACTGCTGCCTGTGGAAGTGGCTGATCTAGGAAGAGCATCCGCATCACATAATTCTTCGCCAACGAGGGGAGCTCCCTTTAGAGAATGAAACACACTATTCATTTGTACGTTATTATAAACGTTCAAATATGTCATATATGTACATTATATCCGCGGCTAATATTATTTACCTGTAGACAGCCAGACATGTGGCTGGATGGTTGTACAACCTGTCCAGAATCTCAGGACTCAGCTCTTTCAGATATTCATGTAGATTCTTACATTGTAACTGGACGCGCAGCTTCATTTTCTTCAAAAGTAAAGATGTAAATAACACACGATCACATATATCCTAAGAGTCTGTGAAGAACGGCGTAAGTCAGTGTTGATACTTCATCGGTCAACATCGAAAAAATGGGCCGTTTAACATAGAAGTTGGATGTCAAATGTCACGGAATTCCTAAATAAATGCCCCAGCATCCTTGTCTTTCAATCTTCACTTCATGCTTCACATAGACGCCATATTGCCTCGTCACGTGACCTCATCCACATGGGCTAAAAGTGTAGGATGATGTATTTTTGTTAGCCAACCCGGAAGTTAGTATCGCTCTGGTTCTTAGAACCTACCAGCCCCCAGGCGTCAGGTCTCAGCCTTGAAGCAAATTCGACATGGTGGCCAACGGTGGTACTGCAGCCTAAAATTCACATGCGGCCTAAAATACTTTTTTCCCATAGACGGCCATTGTAAAAGACAAAACTGTTCAGAAGATACGATAACTACAGCACCACATAATACCTTTAAACATTCTTTGAATTATGTATTTTTTAACCATGAAGGCCGATTTCTTTAAAAATCACTCAGAGCCTTATAAAACCTTGTTTTATGTATGTGACGTCACCTCAGGGTACAGGCCAATGAGGTTCGCTCGTGGGCGCGCGGGAAACGTAAACAGACACTACTGCGCATGACCGTTGGGCCGTATGCCTGGAAGTAAAACCAGGAAGTAAAAAAAAGATTTTGCTTCATTCGCTGGGTGAGCAACTTTCGTTCAAATGAATGGGCGGCCAATTTCCCGTTCACCCTCCAGTTATTATAGAACCTCCTTGGAACCTCCTTGGTTCTTACCCAGCCCAGCCACCAGGCATCAGGTCTCAACCTTGAAGCAAATTTGACATGGTGGCCAACGGTGGTATTGCAACCTAAAATTCACCTACGGCTAGGGTTGCCACCTTTCAGAAATTGAAATAAGGGACACCTCTTCCGGCTGCACGGGCGTGCCCTCCGGGCGACGAATTTGGCGTTTTTAAAGGCCCAAACCCCTGAAAAATGCATACAATAGTTATAACTATAACAAAGCCTACAGGCTACTCAGGTGCCCGAAACAAATGGATTTCACATACCATATTAGCCTCTGGGGTCACTTGGTGGTCAGTAAAGGAGGGATAGTCAAGAAAACCTTAAGTCATACTTAAAGTTTAAAGTGCTTTATTAGCAATGAACATTGTTATAAATGTTTATAACATTTGCACTAGCCTGAACTTGAGCATAGCCTATTATAAAGTGCTGAAAATTATAAAAAGATTGTAAACACACTTGACTTTTATATTGTAGTCTGAACACTATTTATTTAAGTATTTATTTATATATTTATTTTTCGGTTTATGTATTTATGCATTTATTTATGCATTTATTAATACATTATGCAGAATTACGTTTTCCACATGAACATAAGAGTT
>OMKK01092070.1:0-11376 GCA_900302305.1 Polymixia japonica
TTTCAAAGACCTCATAATCGTTATCTGATAGCGAATAGAATAAATTGTAATTGCTTTTTTAAAGCACAATCAATTTGAGATAATGTACAAAGACATCGGGCAAACAGAATGCTGCAGCCGGGTGCCGGGGAAGTCGATGGGTATTTATTTACTCGGGGAATCTAATTACTGGGAGTCACAACGTCGACACTGGCATGAATACCAGGCAGAGAAAAAGACTTTACAGGCTGACGGGGGAAAAACATTCATTAATGTGCTAATGTTGTGTTATTAGCAGAAATGAACAGTTGCATGTTTCAATTGTTTGCCTGGATAAGGGAGACATGGTCAAATTTGACATCGCCCACTTTTTCTTGTAACAGCGTGGTTCCTGTATGGCTTTGATTTATTAGCATCTGTAAGCTGTTATAGGTGATTTATAAATGTGGTTTAAATGTATGAAATGCCATTGAGCGGGGCGAAGACGGATCGGTAAGGGCACCTCAAATACGACCAGGAGCAAGGTGAGCGACATGGCAAAAATAACGTTTGTCGAGGGAAACCGTGTCGAAACAAAGATCTTTTATGTGGTAATTGAATCTGGGGAATGACTGAGTGCCTTTTAACGAGAGGGAGCGAACGGGGCGAATGAGAGACTCGTGTAAAGGATAACTCGACTTAACGGCAGTTGTAACTGATTACTTTGTTTTTGTCAGGAAGTGCAGGGATCATAAAACAAAACTCTGCGTCAGCTGTAAACGGCAGTCGTGATTGGCTGTGGTCCAGATGATCTGCCCTCTCCATCGAGAACAATAAGAGTCCTCGCTCTCCCTTTTCTCTCAGTGTTTCCATAGTATTCCGTCACTATGGCCTCTCCGTTTCCATGGCGGTAGATGTTAGTGGTGGACTATGCCCTGTCTATGTGAATGATGACTCATATCTATTCCCTGTTGAAAGTCAGTTTAATTTGCTATGAATCAATACCCACATCCACTATCCATCTCGGACCATTGATTACATATTAAGCCTTGCCATCTGCCTTGCTCATAAGTAATCATAGCCAAGGTTAGGCCAATACACGGTGTATACCTGTCTTGATTGTTATTGACACGTTTTTGGTCACGCCTGTTGTCTCTTCCCACGCTGACAACCCCAGGTGCCTCCTCGGGCAGCACTGACCTTCTCCCCGCCCCCAGCGCCTCTACCAACTGGACGGCTTCCCTCGTGACGGACAGCGGGCGGGACAGCGACTTGATCTTCCGGTTCGACGGTCATCAGGCGGCTAAAATCCCGGACCGCGTGGTACCCCAGAACCTGACGGACCAGTTCACCATAGCAACTTGGATGAAGCACGGACCCAGTCCCGGGCTCAGGGCTGAGAAGGAGACCCTGCTCTGTAACTCAGACAAGACTGGTGAGTAGGAGCCTGGCTGGCTGGGGCCGGCAAGTCACAGTCCATTTTCCTTCAACACATCCTAGCACTAAGATCATTTCCTGTTTACAGTTTAGCGTACATGATCCTAAATTGCAGTTGTGAAAGGGGACAATGCTCAAATTCTGTCTAAACAAGGGGCTGCTGTAATGATACAAAATGATATAAATGGCATCATTACACGCCATGAAGTCAGGATGATTTAGTTTTAGAGAAATGTGAAGAAGACCGCACAAGGCGTGAGAAAGTTCCTTCGAAATGAAAAAACAGACTATGAGGTTTTGTGAAGATCACTTGAGTTGAGACGTCAGACTGAGTTTACTTGACAGTCGGGCCCTCTTGGCCCTCTGCTCCCCGGGGTCTACTCCTCTTCTCTCCTCCCCCACAGAGATGAATCGTCACCACTACTCTCTGTACGTCCATAACTGCCGGCTGGTGTTCCTTCTGAGGAGAGACTTCACCCAGGTGGACACCTTCAGACCTGCCGAGTTCCACTGGAAACTGGAGCAGGTAGGACATTCTGTGCTGCGGCACATGGTGAAAAGACTGTGGGACACAAGGGAGATACACAAAATAAGTGTGACATCAAAGGGGAACTTGCACGTATTAAGGATGGCTGCGTCTATTACCTCAAGGATATCTTTGTGGTTTTGATTAGTGCGCCGTGGGCCAATCTCACAGACATGGATGAAGCCTCTAGCCTGGATTAAGCCTGAGCTAAACCTCCATTAGGATTTTTTTCCTGGTTTTAAATTAGGCTTAATCCATGCAAGTCTGTGCGCCTTGCCCTAAGACTTCAGACTTACCTAGTTACCTAGTTTACATAGTTTCTAAGAGTCATAGTAGTTCATTTGGATTACTGGTCAGGTCACGTATGTGAACTTCAGCAAGACTTGACTAAGAGTCAGACTGGCCTCCCATCAGTACAGCCGCATTATTCTAAGGTACTTCATGCACAGCCCTGGTTATGCATGACTGTGTGTCTGTGTGTTCATGAACGTGCATTTCTATTTGCTACTCAGACTTGCTAAAGAGTATCTTACAAATAACATAACACCTCTCTCACCCCTTATAACCTCAATTATGTCGGAGGACTCTCATGACATGTTTTTATAGCCGTGTTTTTTTGTTGGGGGGAGGGGTACAAAATGAGCGTAGCTGAAACTTTAGCACTTTAAACACAAAACAGGTTTGATCCAAAGTACAGTTAAAGGCCAATGAGTAAAACTATGCTTTCAGTTCCATCCGTCCGTCTATTTTCTAACCCGCTTCATCCTGGTCGGGGTCGCCGTGGCAACAGGGCCGACAGAGCAGCCCGGAGGTTCCTTTCCCCAGCAGCTTCCTCTAGCCTTTCCTGGGGGATCCCTAGGCGTTCCCAGTGTCCTGCGTCTGCTCCCAGTTGGACGTGCCTGGTACACCTCCAAAGGGACGCGTCCAGGGGGCATCCTTACAAGATGCTTTCAGTTGTCTTTTAAAAATCTCAGCGGATTGGGAAGATCTGTTAGTAAGGGGAACATGGTTCTACATCTCCGGGGGCTGCTATTCCAAAAGCTCAGTCACCCTTTGACTTTGTTCTAGACCGTAGAACAGACAACGGCCCCTGATCGGAGGACCTAAGAGATCTAGCGGTATGATACAGGGACAGAGACAGGAGGATATGAATAACTTTCTCCTGGTCTGAGAAAGACAGGGAAGTCCTGATCTTAGACTGAGTTGATAGAAACTAGATTTCATGACCAAATGTATCTGCTTGTCAAATTTCAAGGTCAAATTGAATAAGGCACCAAGATTTTTGGCAGTGGTGTTTGATGTATAATACAGAATTTCTCCACTGGATTTCATATGAAAGCTTTCTACGAGTACACCTTGTTCACTTAAGATGCACCATCTGTCCTGCACATTAACTCTCTTACCAATGTCACCCACTGGAACAGACTAGCTGAAGAGTACTTGAGCAAATACGCATGGCAAACAGACATAAACACGATCGCTCTGAGGACACTGCCGCATGCGTATGTTTGTCTGAACCCTTCAGGGTGAAGCAGTGCTCGAGAGTGATTGTGTGACCTTATTTAAGGTTGTACTAATGGAGAGGAGGGTGCATCTGGCAATACTGGCTACAGAGCGAGAGGTTTGACCTGAGGTTTTTTCCATGTACTGTAGCTTGGTGTCTGCGGGTCTGTAAAAACAAACTGTGTGTGTGTGTGTGTGTGTGTGTGTGTGTTCCTAACCTTGAGCATCAGTACACTGCACTCCAAGTGTGTACATAAGTGCCCATGTGTATGTGTGCGCACACGTCAGTCAGCCACTGTCTGTGGATTGAGAAATCTATCTTAAAGTCAAGCAGGTCACACCGACCGTCAGACCCAACGCTCAGACAACGAGGATTGGTCAAGGGTGACACACAGCTGAGGCTGGGCGTCCAGAGCCAGAACCCTTGGCTAATTTGATGAGACAGATCACTGGACTTGATTGGAGAAGAACATGGGTGGGTCATGCCTCCACCTCCTGGCTGTGTGGCCTTTATGAGTCATTGTCTAAAGGAATTCTGGGAGATTTTTTTGCGGAGTCTGGGGTAGCGCCAGGGCAGCTTGTCTGCTCTTGTTTCTCTCAAACACACTCCACCTCAGATCCTCTCCGGTCTATTTTTTTGTTTCATTTTCCATCGCCTCGTTGGGTTAAATTCCACATTTGTCAAGTTGGTGGAGTGAGCTGTATTTTAGCAGCACATTTCAGGCTATTGAAAAAAGGATGAGATATCCTATTTGGATGGATGGAACCGTACCTAAATTAGCAACATTAGCACCACATATATTTCAATTACACAACGCTACACATTAGCTGTTCGACTGTAGAGTTTGCAGAAGACTCCCTCTCTCTCTCTCTCTCTCTCTCTCTCTCTCTCTCGTCTCTCTCTTTCATCTCCCCTGTCTCAATAATGGTTGTCTAACAACTCAATAATGGTTGTGGCATAGGACAAAGTTTTCATTAAGTTGCTATCTCCTTTCTCTCTCTCATCCTCTACTAATGTCTTTAAAACAAAATGAACTTCCAAACCAAACTAGCAAACCCTTCCGCAGAAGATTCTCCTCATCTCTCCTCGCTGGTTTATCACACAGGGCCAATTAATTTTCCAACAAAATCCAATCAGGCATTGCAAGCCGCTAGACAAGGACTACAATGGGGGAACAAAGATCATCCCAGATGTTAGTTTTACCTGCAAAAAGGAGCGTGCTATCTGTTAATGACAGACACCGGGTAGTTTGAGGCCTCTGGGCTTTTATGTGTGGGTCTATTGTGTTTGGTATGGTCCGGTATATTTGAGGTTGCCTTCGGTGTGTGCATTGTGGAGAGAGAATGGCCTGAGGTAGGGCTTTTGTGAAACTCCTCTTTTGTGTTGTGTTTCATATTCTTAAAATGCAGACCCATTCATTAAACGCAGGCGTGAGGCTCATTAGCAGCCTCTCAGAGAGGGAGCCTGTCCATCTTGAAGGTATTTTGTGCACCGGCCGTTACTGAATGTGTCACTGCGTTTGTTGTAACTGTGTAGAAAAATTGGACTATTGCCCAATATGTTGTCCAAAAAAATAGCCTTTGGCGGGCGCCGTAGTCCAGGGAATTCACAGGCTGTGGAGAAGAGTGACTTGCACACTGCTGTTAAAGGCTGTTAAAGGCAGTTCCAGACGTAAGACTTCTGTATAATTCATTTGAAGAGTTTTGTTACTAATGAGAATGCAACCATTCAAAATAAATTATATTCTCTAAGAAATTGATAGCACAGAATTATAATTATAATGGTACATTTGTGAAAGGAAATGTTTGCTTACTATGTGTATTAACTGTATATGTATTAATTTACATTACTAATCTGATACGTATACATTAAAGGTGTGTATACATGTGTCCATCACATTACTATACGCATGAGTTGTACTGTGCATGATTACAGCCAGAGATGCCCCTTCATGACTAAGGACAGCTATAAGGACGGAAAAAGTGTTCAAGATATATGCCTATTTAATCAGGTATACACTTAACAGGTTGGACGTATGGATAGAGAGATACGTATATGTGCATACAAAGAAAGCATTGGGATTTTCTACTCATGGTACCATCCCAGAAGCGAGTTTGAAATACAGCTATGGCTTGAGATGTGGTGTCTTTGAGAACATCGGAGGGCAAGACGCAGCGGTCCTTGGTGCGGCAGGCCTTTCACAGTAAGGAACACAGACGTCCTTGTTGATAAAATGATAACGGGTTCACAGACGGCCATATTTTAGAAAGATAAAAAGACAAATTTCAAGTACCTTTCTCTCCCTCGAAGGCTTTTTTGGGAGATAATCTCTTCATTTGTTCACATCCTTTGGTCTTGTTTCAAAAGAGGCTTCCTTAAACTTTCAGCGTAGGACCCTAATGAAGTAAATGTAGCCACTTGAAAGCATACCAGCATCATGCACATGGACCCAATACAAATCCCTCCATAAAACTGTTTTATGGGTCCCTTTTCTCATATTGGGCCACTGTTCATAGTCTCAGGATGCTTTCACACCTGCCGTTCATTTCTCCCTTCAGTTCGGTACATTTGTGCAGGTGAGAACATGAACTGAACTCGGGTGCGCACCAAAAGTAGTTTGCCAAAAAAATCGGTGGACTCGGTCCAAGTACAACTGAACTCGGGTGCGGTTCACGGTAGGCGAGAACGCTGCCTGACCTAATTACAGGAAACAAAACAAAATGTGTGGTGTTTTCTGGGATGAATACAGAAGATGTTGAAACCTGACAGCGGAATAGACGCTGAAGAGATGAATCGAGGACAGACGCGGAGCTCTGACGAGTTGCGATGCCTCATCAATATATGGGCCGATGACTATATTTCCAAGCTCCTAGAAAGAACACACAAGAATACTCAAGTTTTCACAATATTCAGCGACAAGCTAAAGGAGAAAGGCTTCGATAGAGCAGTTGACAATGTGTGAAAAAACGTCGGCAACAGTATAATCACGTTCGTGATAATATGCAGCTAAGTGGCGGCTTGACCAAAGAAAAAGATAAAATCACACGGTACGATGAACTGGAATTTCTGTCCAATAAACAAACAACCTTGTTTACAAATTGTGGTTCGCTTACAAAAAGGCAGCGTGGAACTGAACCGTACCAAACTAAACGATACGTCGTATTTGGTTCGGACCAAAGCGAACTATAGGCGTGAAAGCACCCTAAAACAACGTATGTCTGCAGGTGTCAAATACGAGCTGCCAGTGATACACCCCCGCTATTACGTTTTTCTGAAGAGTTCCAGAGCGTCTCTGAGATAAACGCCCAGTGTGGAGTTAAAACAAATCCCTCAGCATACCCTAGTCTGGTAGAGTGGAGGGACTTCTGCAAAGAGGAGAAAATCAATGCAAAGTCACCTCGAGCATTCCAACCACGGAGAAACACGGGAAAAAGGATAATTGCGATCTAAATTATTGTTTCAACCGGGAGTCCAAATGGAACGTGGAAGTGACATCATTACCTGGGGCTACTCCGTGGAGGTTTTTTTCCAAGAAAGCAATCAAGTAGACACTCGGGGGGGGGGACTTTTCTCTGAAGCCACCGAAGAAGACGTTGGAATGCAGGGACATATGAAAATGAAACGGCAGGCTGTTGGTGTTGATTGAACGGAGCCGCGGGAAGGACGTCGCCGATAGTGTACATATGATAGCTTTGAATGGAGTCAGGAGGGGGAAAACAAACACCTGTGTGTGTGTGTGTGTGTGTGTGTGTGTGTGTGTGTGTGTAAGGGTTTTAGTTCTTGCACTTGTGTTTGTGTGCATGTGTGTGTGTGTGTGTGTGTAAGGGTTTTAGTTCTTGCACTAGTGTTTGTGTGCATGTGTGTGACAGCGTGTGCGAGAGTGTCAGAAACAGAAACGGTTGGTTGATGTCATACTGTTGAAGTTAGATGCTGCGTATACAGTACAGTACATACAAGCCATATATCTGTTTGCCTGGGTATCCTCATTTTGCATTGTAAGTTGATTGATTTTGATTAAGGAAATCACCATTGCATTATCAGTTTAAATAATTGTAAATTTAATTGTAAACACAGAAACACGCAGAAGTCCCTCCAGTGCTCCATTTGTCTCTGACCTCCATTTCCTATAGATATGCATGCATTTGCATATACAGTATATATATATATATATATGCATTTCAGTAGTAAAAGACTATTATTTTACTGCATTAGCGGGTGCTCGATGATGGCAGTGGAAGTTGGAGATCAGTTTGATGCATCATTTTTCACCAACCACTCTCTCCATCATTGGCACACTGTTCCCCCGTTCCCACTTCCCACCAGTGTGGGCTTATTGTCAAAACAAACATCTCCTGAGCACAATTTGAACATTGAGCATCTGGCATTTTCAATTTGCTGATGTGCTGCAGTCGATTGTTGTCAACAGAACCTCGTTGTTAGCAAACTATGGGATGTTTAGGGAGGGCACTACCTTATGTGGTTGGGAAGTTATGGAGATTTCATTTGACAAAGTAGAAAGGGGGTTGTTTGCAATGTAAGGAAGAAGTCCCTCAAAACATCTGTTTTGTTTGGAGGTGAGGGAGTTGTGATGGAGACAGGTACACACACACACACACTCTCTCTCTCTCTCTCTCTCTCTCTCTCTCTCTATTAGGCCCAGACCTACGTAGAGGAGCACCAACCATTACCACAGGCTAAAACAAAAGCACAGGCACCTGTTTCCAATTCTGCACCCAATTACCCAATACCTGCCATGCAAATCAGCTCACTGCAATTGTAGTGCTCTCCGTGGTTTGGATTGATCTTGAAACAAAACATCAGAATAGAATGGAGGCCCAATATTTTCAATATAATGTCTAATGGGATGGTACACCATCAAACGTTTTGTCTTTGTTTGTTTTCCATCTTTTTTTCATCATTTCTAGGGTTTTTCATTTTATTCAAAATAACACAAAATAATGGCATGAAGGCTTATTCTGTTCTTTTCAGTCCATACACTGTGACGGCTTGGCTAGTTTGGTACATTCACATGGACGGTGTATTGTGCTCTTCTGTTTTTCAGCTCTTACCACTGACACACCTTAAAGGTGCCATCTGTACTATGTTGTATCTTAAGATATAGTATAATGGTGATGGTCTGAAAGCTTCCCCTCTCTCTCTGTTTTGATTGTGCCTCGGTGGTGCTGTTTTCCTCTACTTTCTGGTTTGTTTTGACAAACGCCAACAAACCGGAACACTGTGCTTCTTGTTTTGGTTTGTTATTGTAGTTCACTTCACCGATGCTAGAGAGCGATCTTACTGATGGCACCTTTATGTCCACGTCCAGGTTAAAAACACAAAAAGACTGCTCTCAGGTTTTTTTTTTTCCATATTTTAAACGCCTGAAATGCTTGTGCTGCTACTTAGTCGATCAGAGAGCTCCATGTTTTCAAATGCAAAACACCAGTAGTGCAGACAGACCCTTCAAAGGTTTAAAACATCTGTGCCTCTCTGTTGTACCTTATCTCTTCAATACGGGCCAAAATAGTATCCGCTGATAAACCATGTTGATCAATTTGATCTGCTAAGGATAGCATGGTATCTCAGAGCCCACCGATGTCTTCCATATTGTCCGCACAACAGCCTGCATACCTATATAGATTCAGTGCTGTTCTGGTGCTGTTGCTTCTGTCTGAATCTGTGAGATAACCACGCCCCCTTCATTAACCACGCCCCCTTCATTTCAATATAACAGATGGAAATAAAAAGAGCTGGGAAATAAATGTGGCATTATGAAATAAAAGTCCCCTGAAATAAATAAGTGTAGTCCTTTGAAAAACACAATTTTGAAATATAAAACTATTTATTTATTTATTGAACTATATTGACTCATTTATATATTTACATGTATTTGTATATTTATATATTTATTGCTTTGTTTATTTATTTCACATTTTATTTCATAGCCATATTTATTTATTTCATAAACATATTTATTTATTTATGCATTTATTTATTTATTTAATATTGATTTAAATGGCATTCCATACACAGGGTTGTGTTGAATGATAGATGACTCCTACTAAAGAGCCTGCTAAATTTAGAGCTCCAATGCACCAACTGACTCCAAAGAGCAGGCACACACGCACACCCACACACCCACACAGTATCTAAAAGAGGGTTTAAAAGCTTGACAAATCTTTCTCTTCCTCTAGCTCTTTCTCTCCACCTTTGACAGAAATGAATGTCCTCTTAAGCCTTTAGTGCTTGTGTCCAACGGCTCTGGATTCCAACAGTGTGTGTGTGTGTGTGTGTGTGTGTGTGTGTGTGTGTGCGTGCGCAACCACATGCTAGCTACAGGCTAGGACAGAGATGTCACAGCTCACGTCGCTTACAGATCTCCCAACTCGATCTTACAAATAGACGTACTGGCTGGCCACACTCAAACACCAGAGCAAGAGGTTTAAACGGGTTTGTCCATGACACTTTTTCTGTAAAATGGCACCAAGTGGAGCGTACAATAGCTGTGTTAGCTTTGCAGTCGCTCTAAAAGGAGGCTACCGGTATCCTCTTTGTGCCCATCTCCATTACCACACACACACACACAGACGCACACAGGACAGGGTATATTTACTACAAATAGTAGCATAGCCGCCACTGGATTTCGATATTGATTAGCACTCATGCAAATGGACTTATTTGTATTCAGGTGGAGAATGTTATTGACAGTGGAAATCAATAACCGCAAACAGACGGAAGGATAGACACACATCGGGGAGACGAGGTAAGGGAACGAGAAAGGAAGGGAGAGAGATAGTGAGGTGGAGAGGAAAGGAAAGAGAGAAGGAACCGTTTCAATATGAGAAAATGCGTTTCAATATATGAGAGGATGGATGAATAGCCGCAGGAAATCGACAGTAGAGCAACAACAGTCTTCCCCTAAGCCGCGGGACGCCTACTGACGACTGCTGACATCACACAAATGCACACAGCCTGGTAGATGTGTTAGCAGGGCAGACACACACACAACACACACACAACACCCAGGTTGATAGAAAGACGTGAGACGAATATAGTTGTGTCAGCAAACAGAGTCAGAGTACAGGCAGACAAAATGATACGCCCAACAAACTGAGGTGGTGAGATGGGAGGAGGCAGACATGTGGATGTGTGGACAGACAGGAGAGCAGACAGACAGGTGACCCGACAGACAGGTGAACAGACAGACAGGTGACCAGACAGACAGGTGACCAGACAGACAGTGACCCGACAGACAGGTGAACAGACAGACAGGTGACCCGACAGACAGGTGACCCGACAGACAGGTGACCAGACAGACAGGTGAACAGACAGACAGGTGGCCAGACAGACAGGTGACCAGACAGACAGTGACCAGACAGACAGGTGAACAGACAGACAGGTGACCAGACAGACAGTTGACCCGACAGACAGGTGACCAGACAGACAGGTGAACAGACAGAGAGGCGAACAGACAGACAGGTGACCCGACAGACAGTCGACACAGACAGGTGACCAGACAGACAGGTGAACACAGACAGGTGACCAGACAGACAGGTGAACAGGCAGACACGCCTCGTCCCTGCGTACCTCTCTCTGCGATATCATTCATCATAGTTACATCATTATATTTGATCATATTCTACGGGGGCGTCCCCGGCGCCGCGATTACACTTTGTTGCGCAAATTAAATCAGGCCTTTATTACACACATCCCAAACCCACTTCCATTGCGTTTTCCATCACTTTTATTTCCTGTACGTCCCTCTCTCCCTCCCTCTCTCCCTGGATGACGATCCCTTCCCTTTATGAGAGCGGTGAGTAGGTCTTAGACATGTGGAAATGGTGCTGAGAGGCCACTAAATGACAGGCTGGTGGAGCAATGGCTTTTATTAGGCTAGATGTGTGTGTGTCTGTGTGTGTGTGTGTGTGTGTGTGTGTGTGTGTGTGGTTTC
>OMKK01092115.1:0-10991 GCA_900302305.1 Polymixia japonica
TGTTTCATCTGGGATAGAACAATGGCACCTCCTCCTCTTATTAAACAAGCCACTTCCAATGCTTGCCTCTTTGGGAGCTGCGCCTCCTTTGGCTCTATGGAGAAAAGAGAGTTGGGGTGTATCAGATGACAAATAAAACAGCTTATTTTTCCTCCTGAAGAAGTATCATTTGAAACTGAGGGTTTACATGGTTATTGACAACGTTTTATTTTATTTTTTTTACCAAGAGAGCCGCAAGTTTCAGAGAGCAAAGGGAATCACAGAACGCAATGAAAGCGTCCTCACAGCCCTCAACGTCTTGCGGTACGCAAATCCCTGAGTTCAGAGAATTGTGGTTGAAGGTGTGGGTGGGCTTCATGTTCTAGATTGATCAATGTAGCAAAGAATCTAGGGCAGTTTACTACTACAGTAGATTTGCCCAATCTGCAATAACAAACCCACATTAATAGCTCAAAGATGGAGAAAGACAGGTAAACACACGTGCGCACACACCTCAGTTTGCCGTGGAGGCAGCAGTTCCCAGTCACTACCGCTGAAGGTGAGAGTAATTACATAAAACCCTGACAACAATGAGCTCTCTCTCCCTGCAGGGCAGGGGCAGGGCACTTTTTTTCAAAAGCATAATGAACCAGCTTGCAGGCCCTCTGCTGATCAAACAAGTGTTTGATAGTGGCTTTGGTTAGAAAGGACTGAATATGTTTATTTGCATGTGGAGAAGTGAACGACTTTGAGGTGGAGATCAGGCAGATTAGTGTTAACTGAGATAGACCTGTGCAAACAGACACTCCCCTTGCCCTACGAGTTCAGCAGCAACCTGCTTCCTCGGAGGACTAGCACCTCCTGCTACTGTTCAGCCATTGTTTCTTCCCTACAGTCTCTCTTTCTTCTTGTCATGCATTGCGGCTTGTTTAGTTTGCTACATTTAAAAACATGCACCTCCATCCCAGGTGAACAACTACTAGGGTAAATAAATTTATATTAAAGGAACTGTCACTAAGATAGGTGCTCTAGCGTTGGTCAGGTGAACTACAATAGCAAGCACAGGCCGTCAAAGCAAAACACAGACTAGAAAGTAGAGGGAAACTGAAGCCTGGTTTTGTGTATAGTTGTTTGCCTAGGTAGTAGCACGTAGCATGTGAGTTAGCATGACTAGTTGCGGTTTTGAAACAAAATGACGCAGGAAATGCCTGAAATCCAGGTCGGCGAGTTGATCCTCGAACTGCTCCATTTCTATCCTTCGATATGAGGAGTTGCTATGTTTGTTCTGTCGTTCTCTGTTGTTTTGGTTCAGTGTGTGTTGACGTTGCGCTACAGGATATCCTTCTATCAGTTATCTCTGCTCAACCAATCAGCGTAGTTACAACGGCAAGGCTCAACGCAAAGTTAGGATTTCGGAGGTGTGCCCGTTGGCTGCTCGGCGAGTCTCTGGGAGAGACGGTTACCCACATACCCCTTCTCCATGTCTATACGCACAGACGTTTACGTGTACCTTCGCTGAAGTATATCCCAGCCTTCAAGCACGATCAAAACAGAGAGAGGGGGGAAGCTTCCAGATGAGTAACCATTTTTATTTGATATTGATATTTACCAGAGTCACCAAGATCAATAAATATGCAGGATTTTGTTTTGGTGGCTTAGGTCCGGATAAAATACACATTTTCAATGTTTCATACGTATACCCGTTCAACATTGACTCTCTACGTACATAGGCAGCTTCAGGGCGTAGCTCATCGTTATTCCCATGTATCAGAGCAAAACTGTCGTAATGGCCACTGAAACGCCCACACTGAAAAGAGTCTGGAGATCTCTAATCCTTAACAAGGTAGTCAATCACAAGCAGGACATCATGTTGACGTTCTCTACCGTCACAAAGAGAGATAGACAGGCGGCAATCACCGGGAACGCGGTCGGGGAAGAAGGGAGACGAAAAAGGCAAAGAGACTGTTTGGCAAAGGAGGATGCGAATAGTCTGGTGTCAACTGGAAGCAGGGTTTTTTTTGCTACGGCGATTTAGGAGCGGCAGATTTTTTAATGATCTAATCTGCCACCTTCCTAATCCTTGCTGCGACGTGCTCTGATGATAATAATAATAATAATAATAAATAAATAACCTCATCACAATTCCTGAGCCTGGAATCTCATTGTTGCCCACGACTAGGGATGGCTTTCCACACACACACACACACACGCACTCACACACACACATGCACAATAGGCCTGTATGTGTGTGTGTGTGTGTGTGTGTTGCGTTCAACGTGATCGTGCACGTGCACACCCAAAAAAAAAACCACACAAAAATAAACTCACAGCACCCTTTTTGTTTTGGTGTTTTTCTTGGATCAATCTGTTGTCTTGGTGCATCGGAATATAGAGCCGCTGATACTGTACCCGACACGCTCGCAGAACAAAGGCTAGATTTTGATGCGCTGCGTGTGTTCACATGTGCTTGTATGTGCACGCAAACACGTGAGCGTGTTTATACGATGTTTGCGCGCGTGTGTGTGTGTGCGTGTGTGTGTGTTCAGCGTGTGACGTGTGCGTGACGTGTGTGGCACTTTCAGAGATGTTACCATGGCGGTGACAGGAATGATGCTGGAGTAGAGAGAGCACGTGCAGCAGGAGACTCAGTGTGTTTATATATTTGTATGTGTATGTGTGTGTGTGTGTGTGTGTGTATGTGTGTGTGTGTGAGCGCACAGACAGTATAGGTGCTATAGAGGGAGAGACAGAGGGATGATGATGGATCTGGCAGGGCTCATGAACACCGCTGAGAGAAAACGCCTGTGGTTCAAAGGAACTCTCAGCAAACTTAACAAAGAGAGATGGCGCAGAGGGGGAGCACATGAAAGGAAACTACACAATCAACTGTCACATAAACTCGGGGAAAACATCTTGGCCCTGCCGGCAGAATATATGCAGACATTTCTTTTCTATTTTTTTTTCCCACATAGATTCCACACAATGGACAACAGCAAAGCGACGCATGTCGGGCATGATAATGAAAAGCGATAATGTGATGCTTCATTGATCTCCGTAGAAAGAAATCTCTTTTTTTTTCCGCTCAGTGATGAGCGAGTGTTGTCGTCCTCCTCTCTCCGCCGGGAGGTCACGCTGCAGGGTCAGCTGCAGAACAGATGTGCTAAAGGGCACGTCGGCAGCGCGGCTGCAGACCAGTAAAAAGCAAGAGTGGACATCAATGGGGAAAAAAGGAATAATCGATTAAATTTGAAGTAGAATCTCAGTTTTACCCTCAGCTTGCAAACACAGCAGCCGTTTGTGTTATTTAGTTCTAAGTCTGTAGCCCTTTGCACAGATCTGAAATACCAGGAAATACATTTGTGTTGATAGTAAGCTTACCTGTGTTTTCACTGTTCAAGCTTGTTTCTGTTCATACGGATTACATTCATCGGTGCAATCAGCTCCTGCAAGAATCCCAGGAGACCGCTTTGCTTTTTCAGGGGCATCAAGTTAATATGAACAGGCACGCACAACATACAACATGCTAGCCCACAGCCGTCTGAGACCATTTTTGAGTCCTATTTAACTGCCTAGTTTACTTTAGGCAGTGACAGGACTGGAAGCAATTTAGGATAAGTACAGAGGAATAGTTGAGGAGATGATAAATGACTTTACTGTTGAGTTGAGGACTGTATCTGATACTGGTGCATGGGTTCCTTTTAGTAATCAAGCTCAGGCAAGGCAAAGGAATCTGGGTTTCCCGGACGCTGGTGGTGGCCCAGATTGCCCGACCCTGATAAAGGTAATGGTTGTGATGGCAGGAGTGGCTAATCTATGCAGAGAGGGGGTCAGGACCCACTTATCTGGCCCGGCTGGAAAATAAAAGCCTACTTAAAGGGCCAATCTGTGATTGCACTACGGCGCTCCTGCAGTTGCCCCATTACTGGCTTTGTTTACAAAGTGATTTACGGGGGTTTTAAGACATTTAATTCACTCTGAAATCTATTGTCCGGGCTTTTGATATAAGAATTGAGGCCGTAAAATATGTATTTTTATTATACACTGGAGTAAACACATTTGTATTTGAGTTCCCCTGGGTTATTCTCCATCTAGAAGTAACAGCAGCTTCAGAACAGCTTCCAGGAACAGCTGTGAATACAGCCAAGATTTAGTTTAGTTGTTCAACGAAATAGCTGATCGTATCTTTAAGGTCTGTCCGCGCAACAGCTGTCACAAGTGAGAGGCCCAAACCAAAGGCATGCCACCACACTCTGTGGTGAAGATGATGCTATGATGCCCTACAAAAGCATGCCAACTATTCGGCCACATATCTATGGCACAACACCTACAAAGTATGCTGATGAGTGTTCGCAAACCATATTGTGCTGTAAGCAACAATGGCGTGGCTGTCACGGAAAGGAAGAGCTAAATTTAACTCCCGCTGCTTGATCGTCGTCTCAGGTCATGGACACACTTTCAAACACTATGCATGGAGAGAGTCACGAACAGCACGACAACAGGCCTCTGCTTCTGTGTTTCAAAACGACATCGCTCGTCAAGGGATCCCCAACCGTTGTCGTACAAGTAGGCGTCAACTGTGGGCAATATCGTCCTCTAGGAAGATACGCCGTAGAAACACTTTTCGAACACTTTTCGGGTTTTTTTTTAATAAATTACAAATTTTTAAATTATATTTACCTGCTAGGCCACCACAGTGATTAGGATGAACTCTGGGTTGTTGACGTAGAATGGTTTAACAACAAAAACCTAGTCACTTAGTATATTTGCGGTTGTGTTTTGCTCTCCGCATATTGTCAAACGTTTTGGATAACGTGCTTTATAAATGCCACACTGGAAACAACGGTACTGATGTAATGTCTTCACGGCTTTCCTAGTGATAAGACGCGGAAAAAACAGTCTGTTTTTTCCCCCGATGTGTCGATTGACGAGGAAAATATTGCCCACAGTTGACGCCCACTTGTACAAACAGTCAAGGATCCCTTCTAGGCAGCCAGCAGCATGAGTTTGTCATGTATGTGGGCCCCGTTGTCATACATGTGCTATGTCCTGTAAGTATTGCATTGTTTTAAGCACTTGGCTGGCAACATAATTTACCCATGGGGATGAAGAGTTAATTGAATTGGTATTGAATCGAGAGCAGAAATGCACGAGCGCTGATTAAGTGTTGTTTAACCCTGTGGTATTAGCCTGTCGGGCCTAAATGCAGCGAGAGGCTGGAGCAGGTCGTGAGAGGTCAGGAGAGGTCAGGGAGGACAGGGAGAGCTTCTTATGTGGGCCGGACACTTTTGAGGACTGTCACAAGGGGCGCCGAGTCAGTTCATTGATATTCAAGGATTTGACCCACCGACAACAGGGATGTCACCGAGGTTAAGACAGCCGCGCCTCTCCTCATTGTGGCCAACCCAAAAGCCAGGGGGTCCCCCCGGCCCCCACCCACTACCCACGGTTGTCATGGCGAGCAAATCAAGCCGGCAGCACTTTGTCACACTCATGTGGGCACATTCTCTCTTTCTTCCTCTCCTTCTTCCCTTTCTCGGACTTTCTTTCCTGCTGGTTCACCAAGGGGCCTGCCAAAGAGGGCTTTCTGTCCACTGACAATGCCTGGTGAGTCATGGACGTCCCTATACAGATACAGTGCGCGAAAAACAACAGGCAGTGGAAATCCAAGGGCTTCCCTTCGTCTAAAAGCGGTACACATGGCAACAGATATACTTCCTGTCTCTCGTGGGACCTGACTGGGTGGGGCGCGCTTTTTATTCCAAGGGGTGAGGCTGCAGGACAAGTCAGGTCAGGTGGCAAATCAACGCTGCTCCCTCACACAGGTCAGCAAGTCCAAATACCAGCCAATCACATATCTTCCTACAGCTGGATGAAGCACTGAGGCATCAGTCATGCCCTGCGCCACGTAAGCTGGTGTCATAAACTATTGACTAGAGCCACTATTGTATCCCTACGCCAGTACATTTAGTAGTAATGGACCGCAGTAAACTTGCCGCAATTGAAGCTCGCTGATAAGAGCAAAAATCATTCAACAGAAATTAATTTGATTCACTTGCAAAATATACATTCCTCATAACGTTACTGTGTCATCTAATGGAAAACAATTGACTGATGTTTGGCAATAGGCCTCTGCGGTGTCTTGTTGTCTTACGAATCTGTTCCCAGAGCCAATGTCAAGGAGCTTAGGCTGATGGGAAAATTGCAGCTGTATTTAAGCAGGCGAGCTGGTCTCAGGTGATGGGGCATGTCTGTGCCTCACCCCATCTGAACCTGACGGCTGCTGTGGCTGGCACTATAATTACAGAAGTTAGACATAAATCACAGAGCAATAGGGGGAGGTAGAGAGAGAGAGAGAGACACAGAGAGACACAGAGAGAGAGAGAGAGAGAGAGAGAGAGAGAAGGATAGCCTCAGGGCCAGGGGAAGCACTGACATGATTCAACCATCAGAAACATACTGTTCCCTCCTACATACTCTCTCTCTCTCTCTCTCTCTCTCTCTCTCTCTCTCTCTCTCTCCTGCAATCTTTATTGCCCTTTTCCTTTCATTCTTTTGTTCTTTCTTTCTCTCTCTCAAACTTTCTCCTTCTGCCTCCCCCGAACACACACAAACACACACACGCACACCCACACACACACACACACACACCCACAGTCTGAGTTCAGACCCTCCCCATAGCTGTGGGAGGCTGACTAGACGGAGCCTTCCCTGGTGCAATGGACTTTCTGAGCATAGCACACTGCTACATTCACTACCAGGAAGTAACGTTAATGGTGCTGACTGCTGATGTGAACCAATACTACTCTTCTCTCTACCGACTCACTGCGAGGGGAAAGGTCCAGCATTCTGGGTGCTGCATGTCTACACTTTTTAGGAGTGAAGGGGTGAAAAAACACAAATCTGCAGTTCTCCCAAGGTGCTTGAATTAAGTAGTGAACTGACATCCAGCTAACAACGGCGGAGTGAAACGAGAGAGGGAGGGAGGAAAGGGAGAGGTTTTGCGATTGATCAGTCGATCGTATCTCCCCACCCCCACTTGCCTCTAATTGGCTAGGAACATTCACTTTATTTTCAACAGCCATGCTTGTAGAATGTGTTAGTCCTTTTGGACTAGCAGGGGTAACCTAGAACTTTCCATAACCTTTAACCTCCAAGACTTTTTAGAACCCGTGCACGTTCTGAGATTGACTTTGGTTTCCGTTTCCACTGTAATTTCCACTGTACGGAGAACCGTGAAGGGTATGAAACGCGTCATAAAAAAGGTAGCAGTTACGCTACCTACGTCGTTTTTCATTTTTCATTTATCCAGCAGTCATTTCAGTTTAGATAGTTAATTCTGACGTTCATGATGTTAATTTCACCTTAATGAGAAATAGTCTAGCAGGAGAAATAGTTCCCCATGTACCCGCATTACATTTTTTTGTAGCTTGTTTTTTTAGGACCCTAATGGTGTCTAGACAAATGACAAATCAACCCACATTTTCATATAAATTTGATACCAGGAGTCAAATGGAAAGGTCAATAACATGATACAACCACTCTTTATTGGTGAAAAACAGGCAAATAACACATTTTAGGCTCATAACAACATACCTTTTACTATTTTGTTTCACAATAATTTCCTGCGATAGCCAAATTAAACTAGTTTATTCTCTTATATCAATTGCAAGGTTATTAAATGGATGGCAATCACTCTAACTGACATACAGTAGATGGCAATCTGATAATACTAGCGAATTGAAAGCAAAAGTCATCAAAATCCTGTTTCACTGATCATCATCGCCGTCCATCTCATCATCAATCTCCACGTCATCCTCATCATCATCAGTGACAACACCAGCAGCCAACAGGCCAATGAGAGATGGGGGCAGACTTGGTCCACAAGACGAGACAGCCTCCCTCTTCTCCTACCCCTGACCGTCGTCATATGGTTTGGGCCTCCAGAAGATCAGCTCAGCTGCACTTGTAACAGGCCACTCTATGGAAGAGTTCACCCGCTGGATGTGGGGGGGTGAGTGAGTCTTGGTAGAGGCGCAGGCGGGCAAAATCGACTCTCGACTTGCTGCTGAGGGTTTCGTCTTCTCTCTCAGCTCCTGACCAGGTTGACTGATGTCTCATGTGCTTGACGCATCACGCATCTGAAGCCCTCCAGCTGCTCCTGCACTTCTGGCTTCACCTTCCACTCATCGCCCTGCTGACTGTAAAAAGATTGTTGGGATAATTGCTAAGTTTGCTCTTTCCAAATCATAACCAATGCCAAATGATCTAAAAAGTCATCCACCAACCTAAAAATCCTTTTGAAATGTGTGGTTCTTCTGGAGCTTTCTGAGCGGTGCCGCCTTGCCCTTTGACCTTGAAGGCGCTGATACAGTCCTCACCACTGAATACATAACAGCTGAGCAGGGTGCTGCAGTACGGCTGCCCGAGAGAGGTGGCCAGCTCCGTGACGTTGACCGGCTGACGGTGCCTCCCCGTGCCAGTGTCAAGGTAGATGACGAGGTCGATGGCATCAGCGTGATGCAGGAGGACGAAGAAGATGTCGGTGCCCGGTCCTCTACTACTGCCGACTTGAAGCCCAGCTTGACGGCATGATGCAGATAGAGAGCAACCCGACTGTCTGTCTCCTCCTGGTCTGACTGGAGGGCCTGGATCTCGGTGACCTCAACCTGACGTAGCACAAAACACCCCAGTGCATGGTAGCTTATATTCTTGGCAAAACAATCTGCAAACACAAGACCTCATTGAAGTTTCCTAGGTACGGATCAGTCAACTTACTTCTCCGTCTGATGACATTAGCTGAGGAGCTGTTCCCTCCACAATGAGAGCAGCTGTCTCGCACTTCGCCAGCCGGGATGCTGCCTCCTTACCCCCCAAGACCTTGGGCATCAACTGGCAGAGCTGCTGCTTGTTCTCCTCATTGCCCAGAAAGAGCTTAAAGTCCTGGGGTTTCCTGGTGGCCGTACCCTGCGCTATGAACTTCACCTCAGCCTCTCCTGCGCCTTGATGGAGTCAAGCTGGTAGGAGTCAGTGGAGAAGATGAAGTGCTTCTTGGCCACCATAATGGTCCAGGATCTGCACGCAGATTGCTCCAAATGTATGAGGCATGTTTGCAAGGGCATGAAAGATGAAGATGATCTTGGATGAGGATGGCATCCTTGGGGTAGGGTACTTCAACTGTCTTGTCATCCAAGAGGAAGCGCAGCATGGTGGTTTTGTTGGTCTCCATCGTCAGCGGCTTCTGCTTCTTGGTGGGGTCGAAGAAGCTTGTCTCACACCCACCCTGAAGCCCATCTCAGATGAACATCTCCTTTGCAGCCTTGCCAACAGCCTCAGCACGGAGGACATCAACCTCAACCTCGAGCGAGACAGGAGCACCGGAGGCGAGAGAGTAGAGGCACTCCTTGTCCGTCATTTGGAAGAGGTTGGTGAAACTCTCGATGGCAGCGACCGTGCCTCATCACTCTTCTTGTGTTATATTTTAGATTTTTCAACTTCCTGGTTTGTTTTGATTGTACTTTCATTGCAAAGATGTTGCAAAAAAACAACCCAGCGGGGTCACTTTTGATGAGGTGGAGATTGATGATGAGATGGATGACGATGATGATGATGATGACGATGATGAGGCTTTGAGGATTTTTACTTTCAATTCGCTAGTATTATCAGATTGACATCTATGTCAGTTAGAGTGATTGCCATCCATTTAACAACCTTGCACTTGATAGAGAATAAACTAGTTTCATTTGACTATTGCAGGAAACTATTGCGAAACAAAATTGCAAATGTTATATTGTTATGAGCCTAAAATGTGTTATTTGCCTGTTTTTCACCAACAAAGAGTAGTTGTACCATGTCAGTGACATTTCCATTTGATTCCTGATGTCAAAATTATATGAAAAAGTGGGTTAATTTGTTTTTGTATGTTGTCTGGTTCAGGAGTTATGAAAATCTGCGTTCAATCAATTCAAGATGGCTGCCACACGAACCCCATGGGCCATTACTTGACCTTGGCAACAAGAAACATTCTTAACTAGACACCATTAGGGTCCTAAAAAAACAGGTTACAAAAAAATCCCATGAGGGTACATGGGAACCTGTTTCTTCTGCTAGACTAAGATCTTTTCTCATGGTCAGGGACCTGTACAGTACATGTTTCCTCCATAACATTAAATCATACATCATGCTTCTTTTAAGTATATTTTGATGACTGAAAAATCTGTACAGACACTCACCCACAGTCCAAACTGTTTCATCTTTTCAGCTGCAAAGTAGTCTGATAGGAAGGGAGAGTCATACAGCCAGTTGAATTAGGACATATGGAAATGAAGATTTCTCCACAGTGGGAGAATATACTCTATCCGTATCAGACAGAGATGTAGACACAGTGCTCAAGGTCAACACTTCATGTAAAGATAATGTTGCTAAGAAGACAATCAGCAAATCTCATTGTGCTGAGAGCCAAAGACCATAACAACACCAGTGATCCGTAAAATCATCACGAGAAGCTTTTAACAGGTTCCAAGGACCACAGCTTATTTTTTTTTAAATAAAACATAAACAAGGGAAAATATCAAACCCATTAATCTTTCATTAAGCTAGCCAGATAAAAAAGAATCGCTTAAAGTATCATTCGTTACCATCACTGCAAGTGCAAAAGCCCCCTGCCAACATCAAAGGCTTCTCAAAGAAACAGAGCGGGAGAGAGTCAGTTAGCTGGATTTGGCTGAGAACCAGCTTGTGGTTGGGTTTTAATTTCGACTGAATCATAATGACATTGAGGAGGAAATGGGGATTGGGTCTATAATGGTTTTTGTGGCGCTGGGGCCTTTTAAGCAAACACTCACATAAACAATGCACTGCTGTCATTAAAGGGACTTGGACTCAGACTGAATGTTGACAAAGGTTGAGGGCTCATCCTCATCTTGCACAAGTCTTTGTGCCATTGAAAGATCAGAGGATTCTCATGACCAGAGGATGGCGAGCCCCATTTCAAATATCCTCCACACGTACACGCG
>OMKK01092145.1:0-12972 GCA_900302305.1 Polymixia japonica
GGAACACCGGTTACTTGATGCATGTTTCGATCAAGGAACCTCATTGGGTACGATCAGAGGGGCACTACTACAAAGGTGAACTAATGCTACCTGGTAAACAAACCTCCGTTCTTTCAAGGTGGAAGCAGGTTTACAAGTCGAAACAACAGAGAAATGGCACGATTCCAAAGTGAGAGAGCTTCTGTCCATTCGAAGGGAAGAAGAGATAAAAATACAAATTACAGTAATATATATATATATATATATATATATATATATATATACTATACTATACTATACTATATTGTACTGTCTCAGGTTCACACAACACCAACCAATACAGAAAGTTATAAAGTAATGTTTGTAAGAAGTATTAAGGTATCTGCAAGCTACATGTTGATGACTAATTTAAACTGAACTTTAAATTAGTGGTTGCCTCATGTACCCCATAAAGGTCGAAGGTCATTCTTTCCCCCTCCTCACGCCGACAGGGAGGAGAGCCTTCACACACTGTGCGCGTGCTCTGCTGTTATGTGGAGCGCACGGCGGCTATCAGGAGGTCCGGCCGGATATTCGTCTGTCATGGCGGTCAGGTTCAAGGGGCCCCTCCGTCTGTGCAACGGCTCGCTCACTGGATTTGTGATGCGATCCACAGGGGTTATGAAGCGATGGGTCGAGTTCCCCCAGTGGGTCTCAGGGCACACTCCACGAGGAGCATTGCGTCCTCAGTGGCACTTTTCAGAGGTGTCTCAGCAGAGGAAGTCTGCCTCCTGGTCTTCCACTTTGACCTTTGTGCAGTCATACCTTAATAATAATAATAATAATAATAATAATAATAATAATAACTTACCTTACCTTAGGGACACGACTGCTGGTTCTGTGTCCAAAACAGTCTTTCTGTTATTATTAATATGGAATAATCTATAGATATGGTAAACTATTTACAATAATACATTATTTTATAAGAAAGCTTAATTGTTTTAAGACTATGCTATATGTGGTCTGAAGAGAAGACATATAGGTAGATTAGAAAGAGACAGACTGATGTGTATTGAACTGAAAATGTTTTATGTTTTTACCATACAAAACTGGATTTATTTTGAGAAATGAGACTTGTAGGCATATGCCTCAGTATCTTTTTGTTTTCTTTGGGAGAATTATATCTGGTTGTGTCCAGCCTGCATTTATTCAGATGTGACAGAAAAAGTTTATATGACAATGCATGTGAGAAATAAATCATAATCCAAACACAGAAAGAACAGTCACATTGTACCGTCTCACTTCTTTTTCTACTATATCCAGGATTATTTTAGTCTGTCAATGGCACCAAGCCTGGGACCCGTTACATATATGTTGAATATCCACCAACAAACTTTGAAATGTCCGCTTTTACGGTTTTTCTCAATTGTTTACACACTAAAACTGGAACTGTGTGTGAATGTATATGTCTATATGTCTGTGTGTCGGCCCTGCGATAGGCTGGCGACCTGTCCAGGGTGTCCCCCGGATGGATGGATGTCAGGGTCAATGTCGTTGATGTCATTGTGTTGATGTGTCGAGGTGGGTCTTCGGATCATGAGAGGACGCTGGCCTGTAATGTAGTGCCGCTTCTCAAATCTGGGTCACAAGAGTCAGATTCCCTCACTGCGTTCTATGTGTAACTGTGTGACCGTCTGTGTAAAGTGACCTTGGGTACCTTGAAAGGCGCTATATAAAATAAAGGCATTATTATTATTATTACAATGGTGAAAACTCGAAGCTCATGTGTCAACAACAAAGACTATTTCTGCAAAACTCAACAACAATTCTAAATCACATTTCTGTACAACTCTACACACAAAATCTCATAATCTAGCACAATTTTCATAATCAAGACTTGTTTGTTCACATGGAAAACACTGGCCTTCAAATGCCAAACTCTAATTACCAATTAGAGTTTGGCAAAATCTCACTCACGCCACAGCTGCTCAAACTCAATTAGCTAAACTTTTCAATTATCTGTCAGAGCATAAAAGAGACCTCAGGTGACCTCTACTGTGTTGGAAATTTGTATTTGTATTTGTTTGGTGATTTATTTCACAGTAACAAATAAAGATTTGCTTTATGTTACCGTTTTTTAATTTGTTCATTGATTTCTTATATGATAACAGATCATTACATCCATTGTCCAGACTGACTGTCTCAGCATTTTCTTCAAAAATGTTATCTATTTTGGAAAAACACTTCTAACAATGTTCAGTATGACTCATGATGGAACCTGGGTTGTGATGCAGCCCAGCTGGACGTCACTGGCAGGACAATACAGTACATGTGCATTGTATCATACACAATAACAACACTCAAAGTGATAACAGTTCACACTTTGCTGTACTGTTCCGAATTAGAATTAGGAGATAGCTAGATAACTAGCAAATGCACTATTTACTGTATATGATTATATATTTACTCTATTGTATCATGGCAACAGTCTTTATATTTACTGTAAAATTGCAGCCTATTTTGGACCCCCCGAAAAGAAAACTAAAACTTCAAAAAAGGAGAAGAAATAAACAATCTTTACACATGACTTAATGAGGCCAAAACATGTATACAGTATTTTGATGGTTGTTTTTTAAAATGCATCGCACCAGTGTGAAATCAATGCTCAGTTTGAGAAGAGAGAGCATGGTTTTGAATGCATGAATGCATTTTGCAAAGATGTGTGTAGTTTTGGCAAAACTATCGCTGTGCTTTGTGTGTAGAGTTTTGAGAAATTGAGCTGTTGTTATGACCCTGAGGGTCATATGAACACTTTTTGTGCTTAGTTGTTGGTGTGCGCTTTAACCTCATCTGTGCTGGTGTTGGGGATGTTCTTCTTTCTCTTGTGGTGTTTGTGTGTGATGGGATACAGGTGCTCCAGTATAGTGAATGATCGTCTGTGTGAATATGCAGGTTGATCCAGGGAGCTGATTGGTTCCAGCCTCCAAGCCATGTGGGTTAAAGGACCAGCCTTTTCCAGCTCCTGCAGGCTCTCCTCTCCTCACTTCCAACCAGACTGCCAGCCAAACATGTCATTGTATGATTTGCTCTCTCTGTGAATTAGTGTGTCAGCCTGATGGTGGGGGTGGGTGGCACTTGGGTTCACGGTTTTTTCTCCTGGTTTTTGGTTAGGAGGTAGGTTAGAGCTTGTCTTTTGTTTGTATTATTTGAGTAGGGAAGTTAGGGTATATTCTGTTTAGCGGTTTGTTTGTTGTTTTGCTGACAGCCCACCCTGAAGTCAATCACTGTGGCTGGTGGTTCTTGGGAGCTGGGAAGAGGGGAGTCTCACTATTTCCTGCTGCGCCAGGGTTGTACCCTAGGCCGGGTCGTAACACTATAGTTTCAGGAAACGCATTTAAACAATTGAGTAAAACGTTGAAACGCGACGACCCTGTTCAGCAGCGACGTACACATGGAAGTAAACTTCCCCTCAGCCTCCCTCTCTCTCTCTCTCTCCTCCCATGTTCTTTCACCTCTCTCCCACTCTTCTTTCTGTCTCCTTCCTTTCTTCTTCTTTGTCTCTCTCATCCTCCTCACTCTGCATCTGCGTTAGCCCCGCTCCAATCTCATCTCCCATAATTACCTCTCCCAAAAACTTTTCCTGAGTGGACCAGAGTACCTCTGTGTTGCTCCTTTGTGTCGTGACGACATTGATTGTTCGCAAATGAGCTTGGAGTATATTCGTTCGGTGGGAGGTGATAAGGGGGAGTTTTTTGGGGTTAGCGGAGGGGAGGAGATGGTAGCAGATGTACAAGAGATGCAAAGAAAGGAAAATAAAGGGGGGAACGAAAGAGCGAAAAAGAAAGAGATTAAGAGAGGAAGGAAACTGCAGAGAAGAGAAATACAGAAAAGCAGGAAGACGTACTGTAGATTACAGAGGAGTGTTTGAGTCAAATAAATGCTTACGTTCAGAAAGACGTGAAATAATCAAGGAAGACTCACCCGGCCGCCCCAATTATAAACTCTTCTAAAGACCTTAGTCAATAAAAGAAAATCTATGAGCAATGTGCATCCTCAATCTCTTTTCGTCACCTGCTTAACAATGTCAGGTTGATTTCTTTGTTTTAATAACAAATGATGTATGTTTAAAGAGGACATTTCATTCATAATACATCTAAATTCTAAGTTTATCTCTGCCTTGTGTTATTGCTTTTTCAGGAAAGATATCCTTGCGGCCTTTATTTTTCTAGCTGTAAGGCTGCTTTCATTTGTTGTGATTAGAATCCCTTAGATTCTCATTTAGATCACTAATAAAACAACTTACGTGCCAGAGGAAAAAAAAAGAATTCCCAGCAGCCTCTCTTTTTGTGGCTTTAGGTCATGTTTTCATTTTCCTTATTTCACAGAACTGTTTTTATCAATATATGGAATCACTTAGCGGACTAACTCAAACTAGTTAACTCTAAAACCAATTCAACCAGGCGAGACCAGATGTTAATAAAACTGTTTTATTGACAAAGGAGATAAAGATAATTTCGCATAAACCTGTCACTGGCTATGGGGAGTTGATGTAACATAAATGGAATATAACTCATAAATATAAATATATATATATATATAATAATATAAAAAAAATAAAATAAATGTAGTTGAAGTACTTGGCTGTGAAATAGTCAATATCCCCCTGCTTCCGAGCCAGTGGAGGTCCTGGACGCTGGTGGTGGTGGTGGGGAGGAGGAGGAGCATTGACTACATATTGAAAAACGTTACTGAGAACTGTAAGCAGTCTATATACACATCAGCAATACAGTCACTGGTTCATAAAAGCATGTGGATAAGAAAGCTGTGATCTGATTGGTCGTATGTCGAAGTGTCCTTGAGCGAGACACTGCACCCCTAACTGCTCTCGTTGAGCTGGTGTGCACCTTGCACGGCTGCCGCTGCCATCGATGCTTCAATGTGTGTGTGAATGAGAGGCATGATTTGTAAAGCGCTTTGAGTAGTTGACAGACTAGAAAAGCGCTACATAAATGCAGTCCATTTACCATAATTGCATAAGGGAGGTGGCCTTCCTTGTTGAGCTATCCCCCGCCTTCACCTCTCCCCTTTTGCCATTGTACGCCGTGGGAGAGGGGCTCAAGTATACGATCACGATTGACCGGAGGACTTTGTTATTTACTCTCTTTGTCAGGTGTAATAAACGGAGAGCACCTCCAAAGATATCCTGGTCTGGTCCTCTTCATCCAAACACAACACGCACAGCGCTAGCTTCCACTGGTTACATACAGAATTCCTTTATTTTGCCAAGTATATTTGCACATACAAGGAAAGTGACTTGGTGAGGTTGGTGTACAAAAGACATAAAGCAACACGATATAAGCGAAATATTACCAAATATTAAACAAGGAGCATTACACAAAATATGAATAAACAAATATTTACACATAAGTTATTAAAAAAACTATAAATTATGCAGCCTATGAAGGGCTAAGAGGCAATGAGCGGGCTATGCTATGAAATGGGTATGAGGTATGTACACTATAATTAAATGTAAATACAGTAAAATACATTTTGTGTGGTTCTCTTTCCACAGGATCAACTTAGATTTCAGCAATAATAAACCAACTCAGGTAAGTAAAAAAAATTTACATAATAAACATGCTTTGTTTTTTGAGAAAGTGCTGGTTTTAATATCATTATCACCATCAACATCACCATATGCATGTATGTTATGATGTTTTTGTATGAATTTCTTTGTCAAAGGTGACACCTTTGGCCTTTACAATTTATCAGTTAGGAACAGGAGACAAAGTCAACCTTTTCATACTTCACTTTGGGCAAATGTTTTCAAATTTTAACACAAACATTGAACTTCAGAAGTAGTCCACCTCTAAGGGTAATTGGCTGGATATATTCAAGTTTTATTCCCAATGCTCACAAAATTTTGCTAATAGGCATAGTTGCTTAGTTAAGACTTCACATCCTTATGTAGCGCTTCTAACTCTCTAACCTCTCTTAACAAGGGTAGCGCTCCAGGTTCGTACACTTCTAACAATATTATTTCCCCTTTCTGCCTGTTATTTCCACTGAATTTATATCTTGTATTCTGTTACTTTTGCTCAATCAACTAATCTGTATTTAAATAACTGCATGTCCCACTTATAATTTTGTGTGGTTCTCTTTCCACAGGATCAACTTAGATCTCAGCAATAATAAACCAACTCAGGTAAGTAAAAGAAAATGTATAAGACTACATTAAAGCAGGTATGTACAGTAGGAACAATATCAAAACACACCGAGTATCAAAATAATCCCTTTTATTCAACAGCCTATTAGTATGAAGAAATTTCTTCTTAACTCCACTTATGAAGTTCCTGGGACAATTCTGGCATTCCTGAATGGTTTCGCATCTGGGATTCGTCCCTAGCTAAGAACAGGATTTAATAATGCGGAAAAGCAGTTGTAGATAGGCCAGATTGGAGTGCGCCCATGTTCTTAAGGGCTGAATTTGTGAGAAATCATTGGTGATTGTGTTCACATCAATTCTACAGACATCCTCGGATTAAAATAATTATAATAATAATAAATCCGAGAATATTTGTATAATTAACAATTATGTTTCACATTTATAGTCATGATTCTACGAGGCATCGTGATGTCCTAAAATAAATACAAGCACTACACGAACACTGCAAATGGCAGTGAATAAATAAATAAATCGCTAAACTAAATCGCGTGGATACAGCCATAGTGGAATAGAATGGACACATCTACATTCTGTAAATAAACATGTGAATATCCATAACTAAAATAGATCATATGGGCCTACATAATATACATAGAGCCTGTCAAGATCCACAAGTAGCCTACTCAGCTGTACAATTTAACCTGCTCTCAGCACATCCCATTCCTTTCATGTAGGCTATATATTTACCATTTTGTAATAGTCCATATACTGTCTTGTTCTCTATTGTTATTTTTTATTGTTGGTTTTATTTTTTTTACCTTGCTTAGTGTGCACATTGTAACAGCCAGTGGAGAAACATTCCACTGCTCATCTTACTGGTATGATCAAATAAAACCTTGAACTTGCATGTGGACTTGAACATTAATCATGTAAATTGAACCATGCCATCCAATAATCAGTGATCAATCGCGCTATTTAAAAGGCCAAGTCTGCACCCTAGGCCTACACACACAATATGGCATATCTACTGCTGCTGGAAGATATCGCTGATCGTGCGCTGAGGAGGGAGTGCCAGTACCACAACCATGCAGACTTCTTCACAGAGAGTGATGAGTACCTAGTGGGACGATTCAGGCTACCAAGACCTGTCCTAATGGAGCTGTGCAATACCCTGGAGCCAGCACTGAGGATCCGGACCAGACGCTCAAACCCTGTGCCCCCACACGTCCAGGTACTGTCCACCTTGGGCTTCTTAGCCACTGGGACATTCCAGAGGGAGCTAGGAGACAGGGTGGGCATATCGCAGCCATCCATCAGCCGCGGCCTCCAGCGAGTCGTGGATGGAATCATACAACTGGCCACACAATACATCCAATTCCCATATACTGAACAACAACAGATCCCAGTCAAGAGAGGATTCCATGCCATTGTTGATCTGCCCAACACCATCGGCGCAATTGACTGCACGCACGTGCGCATCAGGGAGCCCTCCCCAGATCTATTTCCATATCTCAACAGAAAGAAATATCACTCCATCAACGTTCAAATCATCTACGACGCCCACAACCACCTGCTCAATGTGGTCTCCCGCTTCCCAGGAGGTGCACATGACTCCTACATCTTACAAAACAGCTCTGTGGGTGTGCACCTCGAGCAAGGAGACGCTGGAGACGCATGGCTAATTGGTAAGTATCTGTGCGTAATTAATCACCAGCAACAGTAGGCTTCTATTCTTCTAATGACTTGTTTTATTAGGAGATCGCGGATATGCACTGGTCCCCTGGTTGATGACCCCACTCACCCACCCTCACACGGGGCAGGAGGTGGCCTACAATGAGAGCCACGCACGCACTCATTCCACTGTCGAGCGCAGCATTGGACTGCTGAAAAGACACTGGATGTGTTTGGACGCAGCAGGTGGCAAGCTGCTGTACAAACCAGCCCCCCCGCGATTCTCAGCTGGCTGTCCAGTACCACCTGTGTTATTATGTGGCCACAGGCCCTGGGTGTACGCGTGGCAGCGCTGGTGGACGGCTGGGCTGGTTCTGCCTCAAAATCAGTTTCATCTGTGAATAAATGACCGGGTGATTAATTTGTGGGGGTTGGGATCATGCAGTGCTTGGCACACTGCAATGCCACATGTTTCAATTGGATATCCATTGTGGGAGACACGCTTACCATCCGTTTCAGTATCTGGCGCAATCAACAGGGGAGATAGGACAGGTGTTGGGGTTGCTGAGAACAGGAGATGGTACCCCTGGTCTGTGTCCATATTCTCAGCACCTGGCACCTGACTGCTGTGGTGCCCATGATGGCCTCGATGCGCTGGTCCACCTCAGACAACCCTGAGCCCGCTGTTCCTCCTCCAGTGGCCAGCATCTCTCTCCTGTGTTTTGCACACCGGTGAAGTTAGGTCTGCGTTTACTGGCCGGTGCACCACCGGTGTTCGCTTTCCGCTTTGACATGATTTTGATGTCAAGTCTTAAGTTGCTTGTGGATTCTGTGTCCACACGGTCCTCTGATTGCATGCCCTTATAAGGAGCTGGCGGGGCGTTTATGTATACAAATTCAGGTGTACGAGAACGTGCGTTCAATTTAAGAATCAGTTGCATTCCTCATGTGGGGGAGCGCAGCTGAGAACACTTTGGCGGTTTAAGAACACATTTCCATGTGTTCATGAATCCGGCAGGGATCTTTCTTAGGGTTGGTCTTATGAAGTGAAGACACTTAAGAAAATGTTTCAGAATGAGGTCCCTTGTTCCTACCATATCCCTGTTTCCTTGCCTGCGTCTGCACTTGGGTTCACCTGCTCCACCCCACGTAACAACTCCAGTGTTGGAGTGACATCTCTCTCTTGTTCGTCCATCAGGGTTGATGATGACCCATACAGTCTGTATGTACGTACACACTTCCTGGGTCTTGATAAAATTAATAGATAAAGATGCAAAGATTTTTCTTTTTTTATTAATGAATGGCAGTGGGCTCTGGAAAACATGCAAATATGTATTTATTGTCTACTTGTTTGCTAAGGAGAAAATAAACCAGGACCAGCTGACAGGCAATGTTGAATCTGTAATGTGAGAGTCTTATTCCAGTCTTATACACTGTATGCATCCACGGTTTAAAATGTAAATCATCCAAGGGTTGTCAACGTGTCCATACATACATGTCCATATGTGTCTGTGGCAAGACTTGTCTGTGACAAAATTATTTTTCATTGAGGAAAAATTCATTATAATGTATATTAAAATGCTTCTTTCTCTAAATAGTCACAATCTAATGTTTTCTGAGACTGTATTAAATGAATTTGACCACTTGTGCAACAGTAGATTACATCCTCTTACATCCTCCTCTACTCTTATTAACCTACTCTGTTTAGTGTCCTAAGGCACTTATGAACTCATAAACCATTATTCTTTGATGCTTGGAATGTGAAGGCCTAATGGTGAGACAGTCTCCTCTGCTAGAGTAGAACAAACTCATATTATCCATTTCTCCATATACTGTAGGTTCCTTGATTAATCAATAGAACATCCTTAACATGATTACATGTGAGTTATACTGTATATTGATCATGCACCACTTTCACTGTAAAATGTCATCATGATTGACCAAACGAAAATAATGATAAGCATAGAATTTAAAGTTACAGCAGATCACCCTACACATCCGAGGGTCAGATTGATTTTTCCATTACAATGGTTGCCTAGCTGTCTGATTGGCTGGTTGGACATTTGGCTGCTTGTCTGTCTGGTAAGTTGTTTGTATAGCTGTCTGGTTGGTTGCCTGTGTGTTAAGCTTTTCACTCCAACATTGGTGTATATGTGTATATTTGTGAGAGCCTTCCGCAGATGTGCGCATAGTTGTCTGCCTACTTAGTAGCAAATAACGTGCATGTTAGCACTAGATGGAAACGTTGCAACCAATCAATGTAGTTGTTCAAGATTCAAGATAGCTTTATTGTCTGTCACAAGTAACAGAAATTCTCCTTCGACAAGCATTAAAAAGACATTAAAAACACATAGACACATATACACACAATAAAAACACAGGTGATAGTGCAATGTCAACAGGTCAAACATGTCAAGGTGCAGTGCTATTTAAAAAAAAAAAAGTTCAGTGTTATAAAAATGTTTGATTAAATGCCATAGTTAAAACGTTAAAAAAAGAAGAAGTTAAAATGTAGTTCCTACTTTAAAATATTCAGGGCGGTGACTGCAGTCGGGATAAATGATTTTTTATATGTGTTTTTCCGGGCCAGTGGGACTTTATAACGGCGACCTGATGGGAGTAACTGAAATGATTGGTGAAGGGGGTGAGAGGGGTCCTGTGTGATCTGGGTGGCTTTTCTGATTACTGACCGGTTGTATAATTCAGACAGGGGAGTTTGGGGTGAGCCGATTATTTTGCTTGCCTGATTGGTTATGCGGGAGAGTTTGGTTTTATGTTTGATGTTGAGGGCGTTGTACCAGGATGAGAATATTACTACTACGTGTAATATTGATTTTATAGGAATTGTAACAGTCTTTCTGCAGGAAAGACTTCCTGAATTTGATCATCTGCACTGCTTCAGTGCAAAATCGTCTAGTGGAGGTTTAGCAGCTGAGAGCATGGTGGGTTACATCCCTGACAAGCATGGTCTCACAGTCATTAAAAGATGGCAGAGTGATCTAGGGGTTAGAGAGACCACCCCTTACGTGAAATGTAACAGATTCGATCCCTGCAGCAGCCAACGGTTATCACAACTGCCATGTGTCCTGCCAAAGTGTCTTTGAGCAAGGCACTGAACCTGTTTACTCATCCTTCTGAAAAAGCCCATCAGCTTAGTGCAAGTTCTGATTTCTACCAGTGTTATAAATGACTTGCCAAGATGGATATTTTTGCACGGGAACATTTAAAGCATTAACCTGATGATTTATGTAGAGTGACTTACAATGAGGTAGTCGGTTCTATACCTTGATCAATGACACATTGACAGGAAACACACAGGGATCAAACCTGTGACCTTCAAGTTACTTAATCACTACTTACTGCTTCCGTGTGAAAATGTAGTCAACATTCAGAGTACATTTGAAGCCAGGACTGGCTCTCCGAGACACTAGTTTCCACCGCTCGAACAAGGCGCGCTCCGCAGTCAAATTAGATGTTTGAACGGTGTGTCGATCAAAGCAAACAGACGCTGTATGATCACGTTCATATTGAATACTGTAGGTGTTTTTCTTTCATAATTGCTGGGGGTTCGATCTGAGAGTGCTTTGATGGCAGGCAGCCTTCTACTTGACCTTGGTAGAGTGTTTGACGTTTGGCTTCATTGATTACGGTAGTAGATCAGAGGTCAAATTAATTAATTAAAAATAACAAAAAACCCGCTGTTTTGGCTAACCACACATGACTGGCACGGTCAATTTGATGTGAATCACTTTAATCATAATCAAGTAAAATAAACAGTTTGGTTTAGTAGTATTGGTGCAGTACAACACACTTTTCAATTTCCTTTCATTCCAAAGGTTGATAAAAATCCTTGATAAAAAAACCTCCTCTTCAAAATGAGAATTTAAAAAATGTAAATAAATGAGGGTAGTTTTTCAACTAGTCAACACATAGACTTATGGTTATGCTAAATGGATCTGCCCGCTGAAAAAACACTTAAAATGTATTGAACAACTGAATGCTGAATGTATGTCGAGCCATATGTACACTATGTTGTCTATATCAGTGGTCTTCAATCTTGTGCCTGCCTCCTCCTGGTTGAAGGAGTGCTGATCAGAACCTGAACCAGAACCACAGTCAGAATCAGAACCTGAACCAGAGTCAGAATCAGAATCAGAACCAGAGTCAGAATCAGAACCTGAACCAGAGTCAGAATCAGAACCAGAACCAGAGTCAGAGTCAGAATCAGAACCAGAACCAGAGTCAGAAGCAGAACCAGAATCAGAACCAGAGTCAGAACCAGAACCAGAACCAGTCAGAGTCAGAATCAGAACCAGAACCAGAGCCAGAACCAGAATCAGAACCAGAGTCAGAAGCAGAATCAGAACCAGAGTCAGAACCAGAACCAGAACCAGAGTCAGAGTCAGAATCAGAACCAGTCAGAATCAGAACCAGAACCAGAGTCAGAAGCAGAACCAGAAGCAGAACCAGAATCAGAACCAGAGTCAGAACCAGAACCAGAACCAGAGTCAGAGTCAGAATCAGAACCAGAAGCAGAACCAGAGCCAGAACCAGAGTCAGAAGCAGAATCAGAACCAGAGTCAGAAGCAGAATCAGAACCAGAGTCAGAGCCAGAATCAGTTATTCACCAGGTATGTTATATGCACAAGGAAGTAGCCTTGGTGTGTTTGGTGCTGGGATACATTATCACAGAGTTACGTACAAGACAGAGACATACAGCACCTTATAGTGAAAACAGACAGTAGACTACACATAAATATGAGTTATTAGTTTAGTGTTGAATACTTTTATCCATCCATCCACTGCACATGCTTGCCCATGTGAACACATGCCACGTTGTGGACATTTCTATCCAAATCAAGTTTACAGAACCTTGAGTAGATGGGTGGAAAGACTGCAGATATGACCGTTTATCTGGGATGAAGCTTATTTCTGAGGCTCACTAGAGCATGTTGGGGCCAAATCACTTACTTGCGGATAATACTGAGTGACCAGATACAGTAAAGGTAATTATACAGGCTTTGGAGATTAGAAATTGCTGACTAGCGCAGAAGACCTGTAAGGACAGAGGGGTGACAGAATCATTCTGAAACCTTTCTATAACCTCCATGTATCCAGAGAAGATTTACTGAGAAAACACGTGTGTAGTTACAGACTGGCAGGCAGGCAGGCAGGCA
>OMKK01092151.1:1669-25567 GCA_900302305.1 Polymixia japonica
GGGGGGGGGGTGCTGTCTCAATAAAATTGTGTAAAATAAAAAAATAAAAAATACATGTCAATGCTGCGTAGGTCCATGCAAGCGTCACACACGCTTCATGGCAGTCGAATTGTGTCCTGTAGGTTGGGAGAGGCTGGAGATCCGGGGCTGGTGAGACACGAGGGCCGTGGCTCTGAAGGCTTCCTAGAACATGTCTTCAAACATGCTGCCAAAGAGCTGTTTGGTCTGGACGTCCGTGAGATCACATACAAGAACCTCAGGTGAGAGAGACTGAGGGGCAGGCGGTAGAGGGTGTAGAGAGGGTGCCAACCCATTCGTGTGAATACCCCAGAATAACCTAATTAGCATCTTTCAATAGCATTACACCAGCTGTCTTGTTATATGGCCATTCAAAACATCAAATACTGTAGCCACACATATGTTTGTCTGTGCTTTATTATACAACTTTGTGTGTCCTGGTGGCCCTCCTTTGTTTTGTAGAAACCGTGACTTCCAGGAAGTGAGCCTGGAGCGGGACGGGGAAACCCTGCTGCAGTTTGCGGCCGTCTACGGTTTCAGGAACATCCAGACCTTGGTCCACCGCATGAGGAAGGGACGTGTGCCATATCAACTAGTGGAGGTGCTGTCCTGCCCTGGAGGTAACATGACGATTAGCAACCTGATTCCAGTTACATTTACTCATATTTTGATTTATATCGCCTCTGTATAAGCATCTTACTCCCATTGCCTTTGGAAGTATCTTTTTGTTCTCTACATACTGAAAACTGGACTGACCTTAGCTATAAAAGGTTAAGGTCTAAAATTCTGTCATTGCCAAGTCCCAAACTAAAATATATGTTTGAAGTGTCAACCCTTTGACTTCAATCAGTGGATAGATTTGTGTATCCAGCTTTAAAAGCTGTGAATTTGACTGCCCTCCTGTGTGTCTCCTCAGGCTGCTTGAGCGGCCGTGGTCAGGCGGAGAGCGAGGCTGGAGGTCGGGTGGATAAGGCCCTCGTCCAGCAGATGGAGGAGGCGTACAGTAGCCTACCGGTCCGTCTGCCAGAGGTCAACCCCTCCCTTCGTACCCTCTATCAGGACTGGCTGGAGGGCCAAGACTCCCAGCAGGCCAATGCAGTCCTACACACCCAGTACAAGAATCAGAGTCATATACACACACAGCCCCCTCACATACAGTGGTGAGGATGAAGATGGTCGTGGATGGGGTACGCTTAAGCCATGGTAAAAGTTGGATTACGCGTACTGCAGCAGAACATGGCCTTCAATTGCTTCTCATTTTGTGGAGTCCCAGTCGTTCTCCATGTTGGCGCCACCAGGCACATCTAAGCTGAGGAACACGCTGCACTGCAGGCCAGTGAACAAGTACTGAAGTCAGCAACCTGATAAGTTGCCATTTCTTCATTTAGCCACACGGGGGTGGTGTCTCCTACAAAAACTGGCAGTGGATTTCCTATGCCAAATCAAAGCCTTCATGCAAATGAGGGTTCAGAGTCCAGAAAGCCACACATATTCCATGCAGACTGTCATCAATATCATATCTACAAGCCAGAGTCCCACTGTTAATACAGTGGGGGGTTGGCTAATAAAAAGTCAGATACAAGGTCACTGGTGTTCTCTGGTAACCATTTTTCCCTGTTCTGAGATGCAAGTGGGTTTGGAAGTAGATTTTAATGTATGCCAATCTCTGCAGAGCAATAAGCCACTAATGAACATTTCTGAAACTTCGCGCAACTGGAGCTTATGAAACAAAAAAAACTGTTGGACACTGAATGTATGTTTGGGAGCCTATTGTGTTCTAACTCAAACTGTCCAATGTGAAATGCTCAACTAAATGTAAACAAACACTGTTAAAGATTTAAGTGTTAATATTGTCATAAATGGGTCCATTAAGCTGAAAGACAGGCCAAGGTTTAATCATATTGTGGTCTTACTCTGACTACTATTACATTGCATGCTATTAGGTTGCAATGAGCTGACCCTGTCTAAAGCATTAAATGGAGCAAGGCTGCTGTATAATACAATAAGCTAAAGGTCTCTAACAATATGCATTTATCTTAAAATGAAGACTTGATGTTGGTCTTTGATCTTTCACTTCTATCAACCCAGTGTTTTTGTTCATCCGTCCAAATACACCACTGGAAACTTTCATTTGTGTCATCACTTTTGTATCCGATGTTCTTGTTCTACAAACAAAAAGAAAGTAAAAATAATTTGAGGTCATATTTTTCCACACAAGATTTTATCTAGGTTGAATTTGGAATCTGATCATTGTTCACTTAATAGCCTTTGTTAAACTGTTACCTTGGACAGTTTCTGCCCTGGAGGTAATTTGGTGGTTACTGAAAAACCCTTAAGTGGATGGGTATTTGGGTAGAAGTTCACACCATTGCATCATTGTTGAGCTTCACCTTGTTGGCACTGGTTATGGAAAACGTGGTTTACAAAAGTCGTCATGCCAGTTTTTCTTTTCTGTAGGGGATATACAACCGTGAGAAGGTGTGTGAAACCTTATGAATGACTTGCATTACTGTAAAATTACTCCTAAAGTAAATCGTAAGACGTGAGCACAGAATAGCACATCATGAAAAGGAAACCAGTGAGTTTGTCATCCAACTAGGCTATTGAAAATAAACTTTTTATGAAAGGTCAAAGATGAGAAAAAGTTTTACAGAGCCATGTCAGTACTTTATCTGAAACTTTCCAAAATGCTGCAGTGAAATTACTTAAAGTTTATTATGCACAGAACCTATAGGCTATGTGGAAAGAACGTTCTTGTATCTTAAATACATAGCCTATATGGCAAATGCATATTGATTAATATCATTTTTAAATGTACTAATACAATGGATTTGATGTAACTATCCTTTGTGCCATAATCCAAGGTGAGCATTGACATAGAAGACTAATTCAGAAATTAGAATGATATGCTACCCTGCAAATGAATACCATAGAGAACACCAGACTACGACAGGACCATAAGACACACAGCAACATTCCCCAGCTGCCTACTCTAGTTTTCAGGGTGAGTGTGGGCAAGTCATTGGAGTTATCAAGTGGACACCCGTTTCATTGAATTAGGCCCACAACACTTCAAGAAGGCTCAACAGTGGATTCCAGCGTCCAGGAACCATGCTCCTCTTTACCCACGTACCACAGGCTCAACCCTGCTGCCCCACTATCTGTCTCTAGAAACACTACCTTAACATCTGCACTGCCAACCGTACTAGTTTAGTTTCTACTTGCAAACCCTCCTACCTTCACCACTAAAGGGATACTCAGCGGTTTCAGCCTACGTCCAGCAAATGGCAGAACTCCTAGCATTCCTCACTGTAAAAGGGTTTAATCTCTAAAAAAAGGATAATAAATTAAAAGATTACCCTTCTTATCAAGCAAGTCAGAGACAAAAATACCATTCTCAATTCAATTGTGCTTATACACTCACCGGCCACTTTATTAGGTACACCTGTTCAATTGCTTGTTAACACAAATGGCTAATCAGCCAATCACTTGGCAGCAACTCAATGCATTTAGGCATATATACTTGGTCAAGACAGCTTGCTGAAGTTCAAACCGAGCATCAGAATGGGACCTGACGCATTTGAGAAATCCACCTTCAAAGAATTTTGTATTTGTGACTTATCACTAAGAAATAAAGCTGTCATCTGCCAGCTGCGTAATTCTGATTTCCCTGTTGAAAATAGATAAATATGTTATATTAGGACTGTACCTGACATTTAAGGAGAGCAACTTAACGACCATCACAAATAAAAAGCAAGAAATTGCACATCCTTGCCGAACCCCTCGTGATATGGGAAATCTCTGTGAGATATCTGGGTAGAGCACTGTAGAACATTGCAATAGTAGAAATGAAATTTACCCCAAGACCATGTTTAAAGCTTTTACTACATGCTTAACATTCTGTCCACAAATGCCTAACTTACCTGGAAGTGCTAAAGTGATTTCCCAGAAATCCTTGACCGCCTACCTCAACAGGCAACACCCTAGCTTTCCAGCCACGCTGCTTCACCTCAGCTGCTAGCTCAGAGTAGTTGAGCATTTCCATTTCATGAGCCTCATCTTCATCGTCTCTGACCACTACGGGTTACTAGCTGTTTCCCTAAATCCACTGCCATCTGCCAGTCTTGACCTACCCTTAGTTGTCCCACCATATGCCTGCCTTAAATGGCTGCACTCCTAATTTGTTTTCGGGGAGATGATAGCACATCATGCGTTGCACCCGTAAGGAATTTAATGTGGTTTTGCCTCTCCAGCTACGTTTCTTCCTCTCTACGCTCTCCCAATTCACCCACTGGCCTTGTTTTAACCCGAGAGACTGCCTTAGCATATGTTGCTGCCTCCTCCTGTAAGTGTATTTGCTTTACACCCATTTTCCTCTTCGCTGATGGAGTTGCCTTACTGCTCCATAAAGGTTTCCCTATTCCAAGACCTAAGCCACCCGCCCTTGTTGCACTTGCCTACAATATCCCTGTCTGAGTGCTGCCTCTCTTTTTTCTGCCCTGCTGATACAGTAGGTGCTACACTCCTGATGTACAGTATATTGATTATTAAGGGGCCAAGCACCGTGGTGCAGTAGGCACCATATTGTTTTCCCCAGTATTATTAGAGTTGCAATTTCATATGATATTAATTTGTGTTTGGGTGTGCTCAGTTTTTAATTGAGAAAAAAAGTGGCAAAGTGTCATTATATTTGATTCAACCCTGCATAAGGACATCATTACACAACGACTGGTTAGACTAGATTTTGACTAGACTAAATATTCACTTTCATTTTTATTTTCTTTGTCTGTCTCTCTTTTAAAGATTGTTTAGGGCTCTGAAGTGATACCAAAAAAATCCCTGTTGGGAGAAAAGTGGGCGTTGAGGGCGTGAGAGAGCTATTGCAACACCGTTTATATGGATCCCAATCATTGACGCTTTCATTTGGGACACATGACAGCACTTGTAAAGAGGAATCTTTAAGACAGACATTTAGGATGTCCTGGCTGTGGATAAGTGTGCTCTGTATTGGCACCATGTCATCAAATACTGTTTCAGAAAGTCAAGGTAACCTTAATGTCTAATACTATGATTTGTTCATTATCATATTTGTACAAGAATAAATATATGGTAATACATTGCTGTGATTATATTAATGAATGCCATTATTTATCATTCAGGACTGAGAATAAATTGTGGCAACAATTTAATAGAAGCACAAGAGGGAGAAAACCTGACAATACACTGCAGTATGGATTACTCCAGTATTGTGGAGGAATGTGGGGAAATTCAAAACTATACCTGGAAAAAAAACACGAGCTTGATATGTGACAACATAAACAGGGACAACCAAACAAAACAAGCACATATCTGTGGATTGGATGATACCAAGCACGCAGTGTATCTCAACCTCTCAAGTGTTGAAAAATCCATGGCGGGAATTTACAGAATTTTATGCCGGACAGATTGTGGTTTTGCTCATTCTACTGTCAATGTATCAGTTGTCACTTACGGTGAGTAGCCTGCAGTGCTTCAGAAGAATCTGAAAAATGTAGTGTGTGTGTGTGTGTGTGTGTGCGCGTGTGCGTGCGTGCGTATGTGCGTTGTACATGTACATGTTGCAAACCCCAATGATGATTGTTTTCTGTGCCAAACATTTTGAATCCGAAAGAGTTGGACAGAGTAATTCCATGAAATTGTCAAAACAAGATTGTCTCACTCTCCTGTTGTAGCTGCACGTGTTGCATGTGTTTAACCAACATGTTAACACAAGTATTCTTTATCTTCTCAGATAAATTGAATAACCCAGAAGACCAGGACTCCGCTGTAGTGCAAGCTGCCCTGTTTGGCACTGTTGGCATTGTTGCTGTTTTGGCTTTTTTGCTCTGCCTGGTTATTCAGAGAGGCAGGATAACAAATAATAATAATAAGAGACCATCACTATCACATGAAGGAATTGTGTGATGATGATTTTGTGTGTTTGGATATTTCATTTGCTCTAGGGTTACCGCCCCACCAATCCCCTGGCAGAAGTCCTAGTTTCCGCCCCAGTCTCACTGTTTGCAATCTCATAACCCAACGGACAATATTTCAGGGTTTCCGGTGTAGCCAGCGGATATCGGGTTACCCGGGCCAAGACTTTTAATTTAATTAAAAAGCTAGAAAAAGAGAAATAGCTGATGGGTTCCAAGATTACATTTCGGCCAATAGGTTCCGCCTCTTTTGCTCTTCACACAGACTGTTTACCTGCATGCAACCAAAGCCCGCTCAAACGTGATTGGTCAATACTACTCGGACTACAAACAAACTACAAACGGAAACCAGAACACTTCCTATACCAAAATCTTGTCCCGTTGCCTACAGATTCTGCATACATATGAAGGATTTATAGAGATAGATTAGATTAGATTCAAATTTATTGTCATTATAGCACAAGTACAGTACAAGAAGTTTGGCATCCAACCAGAGTGCAAATGTAACAGTAAGTGCAGGAGCAATATACAATGTATAATGTACAGGTACTATATATTATGTATAAATGAGTACTACTGAGTGGTATCAGATGTATGTACAGTGTTATAGTATTATACAGTGATATGGGTATAGGGACGCTATGGGAGTAGTCATACTGGATATGTACAGAGGATATGTATAGATTTATAGTTTATAGAGATTACATTGTGTATGTCTGGAAACACATGATGCTTCTTTTATCTGGGCTGCTAGCAGTGCAAAAATAAAATTAAATACTTATTTCAGGGTTTATTTTAATGTGAAATATTTAATTGTACCTTTGTTTTATGTTTACCTTTTATTTTGCTCTGTGGCTCTTTGACTTTCTAGGAGTCTCCACACCAGGTTTGTCAGTACAACTTGATATGTTTATTTTATTTTTATTTATTTTATTTTTTTCAAAGTTTAATTAGAGGATAAACCCCTTGAGATGCACCATGTCACAAGTTGGAAGTTAATAAACATTTAAAGAAAAATCAACATAGTGACATCGACAAGGACATACACATAGGGCTCTCCCACCATCCCAAACCACACCTACTACATCTGTTACAAGTGTCATCTTTACAAAAAATGAACGAGAAATGAAATAAATAACATTATGTCAAAGTACTGAGTCTACTTATGAACTAAAACTGAAGGCAAATACAATCAAAAACAAGAACAAGTCGATTTAAAGAATGAGTAGGATTTGTTGGTTGCGGTTTGTAAACACAACCTTTAAAGTTACAAGTACAGAAGCACCTACTGCCCAAAGGTTGACGCCCAGAAACGTCCTGAACACAACAACATAAGAAAATACAGGCAGAGGTCAGGGTCTCTGCAGATACAGACACCACCACACACTTCTAGTGGGTCATATGTGATGATTGAGAGGGATTATTTTTGTATGAGTCTAAGTGAATATGATGATCTGAATGGAACTAAAAGCTGTTTTAAGTATAAATGATAGTTAAAGTAAGTGCATTTGAAAACAAAGAGCAACCAATAAAAATGTCTCCTAGAGTGACGAGGTAGCCAGTTAAGTGTATCATACATGAAACAATGATGAGTGCAGTAAGGACACCTCAGGACAAATCTACTAATATTATTGTAAACTACATTTAAAGGATGAAGGTGTGTTTCAGAGGTGTTCTGGTATGTCACCATAATTAATAATGGGAAATAAAAGCTGTTGGACAATTTGTTTTCTTACTTGGAGAGTAAAACAATTAATGGACCGATATAGTATTTTGAGACTAATATTTGTTTTGTTTCTAATAAAATCAATATATATGAGGCCGAAAAGAAAATTCAGAATCAATCAAATCAAATCAAAAAATATTTAAATGTCTCAACTTTATTAAGTGACGACCCATCAGTAAAATGAATAGCCAACTCAGCAGATGAATGATTAAGATTTTATCTAGTACCAAACAACTTCTTACCGATTTCAATTAGTCGTTTTTATATCCAAGGGTTTATTCGTGGCGTAGAAAAAAGTTTTGAAAAAGAAAGTTATATTTCTACTCCACGTAGATCATAAACGCTTGAATATAAAAATGACTAATTTTTTCCCATTGTACCGAACTTGTACCGAACCTTGATGTCCAAACCGTGGTGTGAACCGAACCGTGACTTCTGTGTACCGTTACACCCCTAGCACACACACGCACACACCCACCCACAGCTGGTAACCGCTGATGCCGCAGATATTATCAAACATATAGAAACACTGCTAGTCACTTCCTCTGTACAATGTATTTGTCACACCTCTTCAGTTTAGCTCTGATCTGTCAGTGCTATTGCTTGTTGGGGTGATTCTCACACTGAGACACTGATCTACCTGCAGCCAAGGTTGCATGATGAAAGCCCACCCGTGGAGCTGTCTTTTGGGATTATTTTACATACCTGCTGTGATCACCGTGACAGGTGAGTACCTATTTGTGTGTGTGTGTATGTGTGTGTGAGAGAGAGAGAGAAAGAATGGATTTGTTTTGGTGGATGAAGGTTAAAGGAGGTTGCCTTCAGAAACATGTCTAGGTCACTTTCACCTATTAGTTTCCAGTCTCAGCCTGTTAAGGTTTACATTTTTATAGTACTCTGTAAAGTACACCTTTGAAAGCATCTTTTAATTCCTCTCATATAATTTCCCTGTAGCAATCTCAGGAAAATTGGGATTAGGATGATTATAAGGCAATTGTGCATTCATGGCAGCCTTGGCTGAGGTAGTTTGTAACAACAAGGTTATCTCTCCCTAACAGTTTCCCAAAATCCCCATGTCATCACGCTGATGACAGTCAACTCTTCTGCTGAGATCCAGTGCTCCACGTCATTGTCTGACCCAACGGGGCTCTACCTGCAAAGTTATTTTCGTGGTGACAGAAGTGTTGCCTTCCTGGCACTGGAAAACGGAGTGGTTCACAAGACCACCATACATGGAGACTTCACAGAACGAGTTGATGTAGAGCCAACCCCAGAGCCGAGCCGGGGCTGCGGGTTCACCTTCCGGCTGTCACTCTTGGACTTGACGGACACAGATATGTACTACTGCAGTTGGAAATATTTCAATCCACACACAGTGGAACTGGAGACCCATCAGAGCAATGGCACCATTATAATTGTCAGAGGTAAAAAGCATTAGTAATGTGTGTTTTAGAGGTAAAGGTGAAGTTTCAACTATAAGTCTCCCACACACACACACACACACACACGCACATACACATACACACTGTACATGTCTTTAGAAAGAGGTTTTGAAAACAAATTGCAGAACGTGATTTATCTTTGCACACCAAGCAAGAAAATGTATATTTGATGTCTTTTAATTTCCCCCCCAACCCTCAACTGCTTGGTTTCACCCCTTCACCTCGCAGGGAGGGATCCCCACAAAGACTGCGATGGGCACATTTTGGATCTCATCTTGATTGTCTTGAGTGTGACAGCATTTGTTGTGATATTGTTCCTCTTCATCGGATCATTGATATGGAGATGCATACAGGTGAGTATTACGGTAAAAGAATGCAACAGGTCAAGTCATTAATGCCTCAGACGTCAGTTGATTCAGAATTTGTGCTTAACATATTTCATCTGCGTGCCTTGCAGTTTAAGAAGCACTACAGGCCAGCAGCAAACATGTCACAATCCAGACGGAAAAAGCATCAACATGTGTGCCTAGAGTGCAGAGGCCAACAGTTCACCAACTTGAGCAGGTCTTCAGATGGCCTTGACTTCAGAGGCATTCTGTAACACTGAGAGGGAACATTTATTATTGGTGATGATAAAGATGGCTGAGCTTTCTCTGAACTTTCTCTGCAATCTACAAGCCTACAATATATTTCAAAGCTCGGTGAAAAAAATGAGCAAGACTGTCGAAAGAAGAGGACTAAACGTGTTCACAGAAGATGCTCTTACAAATTGCATAGTGGACACAAAGTTTCTAGGGAATCAAATCTTAACAGCGACGGTGTCATTCTTCCATAGCCGTTACAATATGCAATCAAAGTTTATTTTATAGTGATATGTTAATGCAAAAAATCTGTCTGTAATGGCTTTAAGTCAGTAAATGTATTATTTGCTTGACATGTACAGGGTATGTAATCTCTTTAAGAAATGATACTGAGTGGCTTTTCAGTCATCAGCTTCCCCTACAAAAATGCAACTGAAAGGAAAGGTTTCACGTAAAATTTCTGTTTCTAAATGGCACTTCAAATCTGTTTTTATAAGCAGAAAACTGACTCACCAACCACATCCTCTTTTGATGTGTACATATCTGCATATGAACACTGTTAGTGATGGAATAAATACATATCAAGCATGGTGAAGGTCTATGTAATGCAATGCTGTATGTTTATGGCTTAGTTAAATTTGCTGTGTTTCAATTCTATTGAAGGCAGTAAGATCATCTTAGAGTTGACAGAAGTTCAGTTTAGTTCAGTTCAGTTTCAGTTTTATTAGTCGTACGTGAACACAGGGTCAACGGTACAATGAAATGTGTTGTTGGATGACAAACATTGACCCTAGATAGTATTCTTCTGCAGCGTTTTGGTTCCCATTAAGTGTCTTTACCAAAAATGACATATATCAAGAGGCATAAGAAAGATGCTTACGTCACTACCTCGGTCTTTCGTCCTTGGCCGGAAGTGCAAACAGGATTGGATGACGTCAAGGTCTCGTCCTGATGGTTATAAATGACTGTTGTCGGATAACTTGGCTGAAGGCTTTTGGCTTAATAGCCTACGTATGGCAAGCTGTTTTAAGATAAAATAAATAATGATATTACAAATTACACATATCTGCAATTGAAAGTGATAATTCAAATTAGGACTAGTCATAATTCCGATTCAACATATCTATAATATAAGTATGACTAGTCAAAATGACATTCTGAATGTACTCATTTCAAATAAATCCCAGATATGTACCGATGAATTTAAGATATCGATAATTGTGTGTCAACTAGTAAAAACGTAATTTTCATTCGTGAAAATGTTAGCACAACTAGTCGAAGCTATTTTAAAGATATCTCAATATATACATTTTACTAGTAATAATTGTGTTTTAACTAGTGAAAAAGCAATTTCACCTAGTAAAATATATACAGCACTAGATGGATTCAAAGTTAAAACGGCTTGCATAAACACGGAACTACCAAACTATGTTTTTGCTCTACACGGACAATTCTGAATGAAACACACGGTGCATCTTTGAAAGTAGTGCAGTAGTGTTGGTGTCTGGTGGATCTGGTACTTGTAAACATAAAACAAACCCATAAATGCGAATATACAGCTAATTATTTCTGGTAGTTTCGTGTTGTGTCCTATGTTACTAGTCGGAGAAGCAGACAGCTAGAAGTTGTCACCTTGGCTTTTGCCCACCTCAGTCCCACAGACCGTTCAAAGCTCAAAGCAGTGAAAGATAATGTGCATCTGGTTGCCAAATCAGAGGCGAACAACATACTTGACCTTGGCATTTCCTGGTTTAAATATTGGCAACTAGGCTAGCCAGTGCTGTAAAACCTGCACTGAAGATGAGCACCAATAACATAATATTTTGCAAGACCAAGACGCTGAAATTGTTGTGGACGTCAGGCAGAAGTATCTGGATTAACCGATGTCTTGATGGTGAGGCAACATTTACGCGTATTACACAATTCATTCATTATAGAATAACGTTATGTACTTGCTGTAAAAAAAAAAAAAAAAAGTACAATTTGGCACAAGCCTACACTTCATAACTAATTTACCATATTTCAGTTTAGATTAGTTTAACGACCAGGTCTTTATTCTTTATGATGTATTCTATCTGCTGAATATCAGGTGGACGTGGGCTGGCATCCTTTTCTGCCACACATCCTAAGGTATGTATTGTCGGAGGTGGTCCAGCAGGTTTCTACACAGCCCAGCACTTGATCAAGGTAAGTAGGCCTACCTCCAGTTTTCACAGTATAGGGACATAGGTTTGCATCGCTTAATGTCAACACACTAATAGAACAGAGGTTACTCTACATATTATTTAGTTAATGCCATATTATTAAGGCCTTTACAGTTTTACTGCAGAGACATTAAAACAACATAACCTAAAGTGTATCCTCCATTATACTAAAGTGTATCCTCCATTATACTATACTTAACAGTCTGTCAAATTAGTTTTTATCTTATTGCATGTAGTAAGGCAAATAAATATCATGCAAGTATTTAAAATTATATTTGCAAGTGTTTAATATATTTAAGTGTGTGTATTTAGTAGTATGTTAGTGTGTGTGTGAGTAGCAAAGTTAGAATTAAGTCCTACACAGCTCTTCATTAGAGAGGACTTCTGCTTGCTAAACAGGAAATGAGTCACAGACATCATCTTTATATTGATGTGCCAAGTTCGTATTTGTGGCTATGTAAGTATCTCCACATTGGTGATAATATTTGGCCAGCTTATTTAGGGTTTGACTACATTTCGTATTTAACTCGTACATGCAAAACAGTGACGGCAAATAGGCCTAAATTTGTTATCAGATTTTGGCTTGCTTAAAAAAGGCTGGTAGGTCTGAGAAACAGGCTAGCTTCCTGCCCAAATATAGCTACGTAGTTGAGTCCCCCATCTCTTAATGCATACATCTTAATGCATATTTCCACGTAAAATTGGTTAAAACAGAATTTGGTTTTTCCTGCTGTGCCTTTTATTTGGTTTTTCCTTCTGTCAGACCCGTCAAGATGTGGAGGTGGACATTTATGAGCGTCTACCTGTCCCCTTCGGCCTGGTCAGGTTTGGTGTGGCCCCTGACCATCCTGAAGTCAAGGTCAGAGTCCTACCTGTGTCTGGTTAACATTGAGATGTAACTGCATCGCAGAACAGAACTTTGTTTCCATAATGTGGGATTTCTTTATCAACAGCTTTCTCAAGAAGTCTTTAAAGGGATTGTAAAGGGGCTGAAAATAGTTAAAATAACCATAAATTATCACAGCGTATCTACGACACATCTACCAAATATCAGAAATTGAAGAGCATTTTCCTGACATTCCATAACAACTGAGTGTTCGTTAGATAGTGATAATTTCTGGGGGGGTTTTCATTCCTCTCCGGGAGTCCAAGAGATACTGCCCATTTCAGGGAGACTTGGGATGTCTGCTATATGTATGAGCCCAAAGAGGAGCCTCACGCCGCTGCTTTAGCAGAAGTGGAAAAGGAGCGACCAAATCCGAGGTCTGCACAAATTGTTACAGAATGGAGAGTTTTAGTGAAACTGCTAGCAAGCTAGCAAAACCTTAAGGAATTCAACAATAAAGCAAATGAGTGTTTGGCTCAGACTCAAAGAGGCAGTTTTAACAGGACAGAATCGTTTTATTTGCCTCAAACTATGGGAGGAGATATGTAATGAGATGAAAACATTTATTGGCCAGGACGCCAGGCCTCTGATTATGTAGATGCATGGACCCAATGGGTGAGAACCTGGTACTAAATTAAACTCATCCCTATTAATCCCCACATGAATAGATGAGATTGCAATGCAGTTGATTACCTGTTACTGATGCTTACCATAACATACAATATCAACCCTATAAAACATAGTCAGAAGCAAATTACGGATTTACCTTTACAATCACTTTAAGTAGCCAGTTAGATGGGAAAGGTAGCCAGCTTCTGTTCTGGGGCATGCTGTAGACTTTGTGCTGTGCCGTGCCATGTTGTGGGATACAAAGGAAGTAAGAGTGCAAATATAGATAACATACTGACATAATGAACAACTCTAGAAAGGGTACCATACCAAGACTCATACCCTCCAATCACAAAAATAGAGCACAACCAGGACTCATTAGCATGATGTTGTCAGTGGTGGTGTTGATGGATGTGTGGAAAACAAGAAACAGGAAAAACACAATTTGTAGTTGTAACCACTCCTTGTAACCATTGAGGCAGTGGAGAATGAAAAATGTAATCACAGAAATGGAATTCTTGGTAGTCTTGTGACTATTCCTGGTAAAGCCTGGGGAAACTCCCTGAGCATGGACAGTGGAGGAACAACTAACTGAAACTTAAAGCTGGAATGTGGGACTTTTATCTACCCCTTCTGGCAGTGAGAGTAATTACAAAAACACTGTTGGCACGTGTTTATGGTGTATGCCTACGTATCCATGGGTCCGCTCCTCTTCATACCGCCGGGGGATATTCCGGCAAGCGGCTATGATGGGCGGCGTGGGAGGAGTCCGCCTTTAAAATATAGCAGAATCCGCCGGTTGTGGCGACGTAGTAAACAAAATACAGCATGGCTCTGCTGATGCTATCGGCGCTACTGTTGCTCCCCCCTTCAGTTCTGGCAAAACAATCATTGCTGGTTGACGTAAAACCACCACTATCAGTGCGCCAGCGTGGGAAAGTCCCGCCAGACACCAGATTTAAAACCTCCGGTACTGTGAAGTACAGAGATTTACCTGCCGGTGATAGGCTTCATTAACATTGTGTGAACTCTTTTGACAAGGGCTTGAATGTAAATCATTTATATGTAAACGTTTCGCACTCAAGCTTTAATGTGTGATTAGCGAGTCAAATACAAACTAAACTAACCTGAAAAAATGTCATAGCTAGGTATTGGGTATTTTTATTACATGTGGCGCACTTTTAACTTAGCAGTTATTACTATTTACATGCTTTTCTTCTTTGTTTGCCCTCTATACGGGCTGCTGCATGCTGATGAATAAAGATAAATAAAGTTCATCTTATCATATTATGAACACAAGCTGAGGAAGTGCCCTCCACAAACACTCATCGTGTAGCTGTTATTGTGAGTGACATTGATATTAGTCATTGATATTATGCTGTTCTCTCCTCAGAATGTCATCAACACTTTCACGCAGACAGCTCAGCACACGCGCTGCCATTTCTATGGCAACGTGAATGTGGGCAAGGATGTGAGCGTCATGGAGTTACAGCAAGCGTACCACGCAGTCATACTGGTAGGAATTGGAAAAGATGCTGCATTATTGGTAGTGTAGAGTGAAAACAAATGTAAAAGGTACTTTAAAATCAATAAATCATTCCACCAATCAACCATCAACCTTTAGCGTGTGTGTGTGTGCGTGTGTGCGTGTGTGTGTGTGTGTGTGTGTGTGCGTGTATGTGTGCAAGTGTTGCATAGGCGTTGATTTTTTTTTTGTGTATGTGCATGTTTTGTGGTAGAGCTATGGAGCAGAGGGAAACAGGCGCATGGGGGTGCCAGGGGAAGATCTGTCCGGTGTGTATTCTGCCAAAGACTTTGTGGGCTGGTATAATGGACTGCCTAGTAACAAAGAGGTATGGGATATACCGCAATCAGTTTACCTAGCTTCTTCCTGTTTGTAGAAAGATTTCTAGTTGCACAAGTCACAGCATGAAAAGGTCCATCAGATAAGATCAACCGTGTTGAATTCAATCACTGTTGTGACCTTTTTCCTCTTACTGTTTCGGTTCCCTCTGTCGTCATCATGATACCATAGTGTCTCTCCTGTGTCTGTTTGTCATTCTATTTAGTTGAACCCAGACCTGACCTGTGAAACAGCTGTGGTTCTGGGACAGGGCAACGTGGCCTTGGATGTAGCAAGAATACTGCTGTCTCCTGTTGACATTTTGAAGGTGAGAAACACAGCCTTGTGTGCTCATTAAAAATAACTTCTAATGTATAGCCCTCTATACAGCCTCTTCCTGGACAAACAGGTCATGATTGTCGACCAATTGCATATCTGAGCCAGACTTTTTGCCCCCAAAAATTTACCAAAATGATCCCCAAGGGAGCAACGTGATGTTTCCCTAAACAGGCAGCTTCAGTGTTGTAAAAGCGTTCCCTCCAAAGCTTTCCCAAATAGTGTCACTGAGAGAATTTTGATTTCAGAGACTGCAGTAGGAAACCTTCAGGGCTTCAATGTTGGGGATTGAGCCCTTCCTCTCTCCTATGTGTCTGCAGAACACCGACATCGCCCAGCATGCTCTGTATGCCCTGGCAGAGAGCAGGGTACGCAGGGTGCTGATCGTGGGCAGGAGAGGACCCATGCAAGTGGCCTTCACAATCAAGGTGAGTCATAAAACGTGGAGGAGGTACAAACAAATTTCCAAACATTTTTCCCCCCTGCCTTGAAATGACAGGGTTGGAAACTACTTTTAATTTGTTTACATATCCAAAGCACCGTTGTAGACAGTAAAAAAAAAAGTCACTACATTACTGGTTTTCAGGAGGTTTTAGAAAAATGTCACCTTGCATCAGTGAAAATGCTTTAACCCGACTTTTTTATTTTATTTAACCGGGTGGCCACATTAATCAATCTGAGATCAATAATCTTTTTTTTTTTTCAATAAAGACCCGACCAAGAAAGTAGCACCAAAACAAATCTTAAGTCACATAGATGGGACCGCAAAGTAAAGGTTTTCTACATAAGCAATTTTCAAAAACTCAAGAAAGCAAAGATCCTTATCGAGTCTGCTACCTCATACTCTCATAGTAGCTGTATTTTAGCTTTAAATCGTTTTACAGGCCAACATAATCATCACTGTTTTGGTTCCTTGTTCTTTGTAGGAACTTAGAGAAATGGTGAACCTTCCAGACACCAGACCTGAGATGGTGGCCACTGAGTTTGAGGGCATTGCAGGGACTCTTAAAGGTGAGAGATGGCACTTTGTCTCAGTGCTTTTTGTTTTCTAATGAATGTTTTTTGCCTCTCTACTGTCTACTGTGAGCTCAATTCTTGGAAATGTTGAAACCTGGGGTGCTATTAACATTGGGCTTTTAGCTGAAGGGGCAAGGTAAACTTCCAGAATTCAATTAAATTCAGTTATGTTCACTTTTTAAGACATGGGGGTCGTGCAACATACTTAGTTCAAACATGCATTGCAATGTTAACTCAAAGAGAATAATATAAATATGAGTTCAGATTCTTTCCAGCACACTGATGTTATGAACAGTTGAATGTACTGTATCTGTTAGAAGTGTGAGATCAGACAAAATAAGAATCTGACTACTGCAGAGGTTGCGGAAAATATGTGCAATAGGAAGGAAGAGATATATGCTGTGGTTTAGAGCTGCGATACGCTGGTAACCTATTCATATATGTAGCCCATATAGGGTAGTCTGAATGGAAATGTGCATGGCAAAATATATAGTCGCATATAGTGTCACGCAACAAAGAGAGCAGGTTTTTTTAATGTTCCAAAGTTCAAAAGCTGCAAGTTTGACTTTAAACTGAGAAAATGCATGGTTTAAAACAAAAAAAAAAAGGCTTTTACTTGTACGCAAGACCTTGTATCTTATTGTATCACCAAACTCCTCCCACTGACCTTTAATCTTGTCCTTCGTTGACAGAAGGACAGCATTGGGCTTCGATGCTACGCAGCCTATGTGGGGTCAATGATAACATTCCCCTTGTCAAAGTCCTTGGATTTGAGAACCGGGACCTAATTTGTCCCTTTAGCATTTCTGTTCTCAACTCAGTAAGCAGTGGAGAAAAGGGTTTCATTAGCAGCTAACAGTCTGTATATGCCTCATTAACACATCTATGGTTACATTATCAATGGCAATATTTTCCCATGACGAGCGTGCTGTGGTTCAGCAGCAGAAGATTTGTCAAAATTACTGAACTAAAATATTTTCAGAACAACACCCTTAAAAACCGTCTGAAGCAAAATGCAGCCAAACCACAGTTCAGGTATGCTTCTAGAATTGTGAAATCACCATTTGGCCTTGACTTGCTTCAGCTGTTTACTTTGGACTCCCCTTGTTCAAAGATTCTTTTATAGCTCATTAGTTGAAGCACACATTGCCTAATTTCAGTACAGGTAGCCCTGATTTGTTCCTCTAGGGGTACAATGGCTTGTCATTGGGGCAGTACCCTCTAGGTACACCCGTTGTACCCCTCACATGGGTACTTATTTGTACCCTTACAGTACCTTTAGGGGGTGGTATAGAAATGTACATTATAAAATGGGTGGTATAGAAATGTACCTTATAAAATGGTACAAATTTGGCCTCCAGCCAATTTTACTTCCTGCTTTCCTCCTCAATTTTTCTCTAAACAGAAAATGGGGTGTAGTTAGCAGTTACACATTAACAACATGATTAACATCAACTAAGTCCATTCTGCCTCAAGTTTGATGCATCAACGTCGATGCAGAATGACCGTTTTTTAACCCCCCGTGACACATTACCAGTACAACTAAAGGTGCATCAATGGTTTTTCTGCTTTGAGCATTTATCAGATGTGCTTTGACTCTATGAGTAGTTTCTCATGTTGGTTGCCGGCTCTGCACACTTATTGTAGGGTGTGTGTACATTTGTATACTGAAGTCGGGAATGGTGGTGTTCTTTGTGTCTTTGTCATTTTCAGTGATCAAGGTACTTCACCACATTGACATTGCATTAAGATTAAGCCATACAACAACATGAAGACTATAGCCTATTCTCCAAACTCACATTTGGTCATTAAACAAAATTAATTATTGCTTCAAGGTAGGCCTATATGCATGCTCACTGCTGTAGGGTTAACTAGACTGATTACACATCTAGATGGTACAAATGAAAAGCCAATCAGGGCTTTACGTGTGGTTCCAAAAAGGTACAAATTAGCGGCATTAATCGTATCTTAGAAAACACAACTGGGCTCCTTCCGTCCCTGTACTCCTTTAAATGACTTAATCACTGCCATATGTTTATAGTCCACATTGGAACGTTTAATGTGGGAAACGTCCCTTTTAGCATATCCTGTTTATGTTTATTAATCCCATCTGTGTCCATCTGATGTAGAGCTGCCAAGGCCCAGGAAGCGTCTGACAGAGCTGATGGTGAAGACAGCCCTGGAGATCCCCGGGCAGAAGGAGCAGGAGAGATACAGCAAGGCCTCCCGCATCTGGGGGTTGCGCTTCTTCCGTAGCCCCCTGGAGGTCCTGCCCACCTCTGACCTCACCAGAGCTGCTGGCATCCGATTGGCTGTTAACAGGCTGGAGGTGAGCAGAATTGTCCTCTCTTTGTATTTTTCTTTCTTTCTTTCTTTTTTCTTTCTTTCTCTATCACTTTTTCTTTCTCTCTCTCTCTGTCTCTCTGTGTGTGTTTGATATCATTCGCTGCTTTGTTTTGCTGAAGGTTGCATTGAGCCCTGAATGTTGTGGTGTTAAGCTTCCCATAACATCAAGTCCTTTTAACATTTGTCTAGCTTAACAAAACAATCCACATGGAGGAGTTGCATAAATAAACATGCGGCTCAGTTGGATTCTTTAACTGTGACTCTGTGTGCGCGCAGGGGTCAGGTGAGGGAGCACGTGCAGTGCCCACAGGGGAGGTGGAGGATGTGACCTGCGGTCTGGTCATCAGCAGCATCGGCTACAAGAGCCTCCCTATTGATCCGTCGGTGCCGTTTGACTCACGCAAGGCCATTGTCCCAAACACCATGGGTCGTGTCCAGCAGGCTGCGGGTACTGTATGTGTGCAAAGGGCCGTATTTCGCAATTCTGTATGTTCAGCACATTGAAAACAAAGTCACCAGACCTGACCTTACAAACCCTCAGTGGTCTCAGTAACCTTACAAACCCTCAGTAACCTTACAAACCCTCAGTGGTCTCAGTAACCTTACAAACCCTCAGTAACCTTACAAACCCTCAGTAACCTTACAAACCCTCAGTGGTCTCAGTAACCTTACAAACCCTCAGTGGTCTCAGTAACCTTACAAACCCTCAGTAACCTTACAAACCCTCAGTGGTCTCAGTAACCTTACAAACCCTCAGTAACCTTACAAACCCTCAGTAACCTTACAAACCCTCAGTGGTCTTGGTAACCTTACAAACCCTCAGTGGTCTCAGTAACCTTACAAACCCTCAGTGGTCTCAGTAACCTTACAAAAGTCCTAAGTCTTATCCGTGTGCATTAGGAGTAATTGCACATACAAATCAACAAAACCTCTCTCTCTGTCTCTTACTCCTTTTCCCCAGGTCTGTACTGTAGTGGCTGGCTGAAGACAGGCCCCGCTGGGGTGATAGCCACCACTATGAACAACAGCTTTGACACCGCTCGCACCCTGCTGGGCGACATCGACTCGGGAACCTTGGATGTGTCTGCTGTCAAGCCTGGCTCACAGGGAATCAGTGCTCTGCTGGAGAAGAGAGGTACTATACTTTCTGGACTATCTTGCCCAGGTTTCAGTCGGAGTTTACACAATCACTGGTGTCAGATAATTAGCATCATGTCAGCATCATGTTTTAATTAACCTAGTCTCTGTAATCATAAATGAGTTATGACGTGCTTCACATGCTGACTAAATAACCCTGTAGAGAAAGATGTGAATGAAGAAAGCGATGTGTCATAGCGACAGGGAGACCATTCATTGGCATTGACACGTGGCAGGTGATCTGGTTTAACCTCCTTAACCACCAGTTGGTAATCGGTGGGGGCAGCCCCTCCCACTAGCATACACACACCAAACACCATAGTGCTTCAGCGTTGAGCTTAAGTCTCACGCTGTCAATCTACATTAGATATTATATTTCACAGCTGCAGTGCAATCCACTATGTTATGCACACAAATAAGTAAGTAAGTAAGACTAATAAAACATTGCAGAAAACAGGAGGGCACATCACTTGTTCGAAAGCATGTCAACGGTAAATCATTATGAAGAAGAGGAGAGTGTACTAGCGTACCCCCAAATAGTCTGTGGCCAGTGGCGGTAGCAGAGAGTTTTTCATGCAGATGCTGTGGGGGCGGCTTGATTATTTAGCGAGGGTGCTCCAAATGCAAGCACGTGCAAGGCCTATAAATACTTCTCCAAGTTGAAAAGTGCACGTAACTAGCTCTCACACAGACAATGTTTTCTGGGCAAAACCACAACATACACACGCAAGTGCAAGTTTAACCACAATCCAACACTGTCTTCAAACTCTCACAACTCTCACAGGATTTTGCACACACAGCAAGCAACAGCCACAAGTACTGTATGTCAACCCAAACAATATGCAACAGACTGTCCAATATTAGTCTAGTCGTAGTCCAACCAAAGCACCAGCAATCTTTCATCACATAACTTACCCAGGCCCCTAAACACACAAGCAATTAAGCAACCGCCTTTCCGATTCATTTGGAAGGCCAGATAAAGCCACACAGAGAGAGAGAGAGAGAGATTTGAGTAAACTTATAACTGGAATAAGAAGCTATAGGTTCAGTCAGCTGCAGCCTACAATGACAATATAGCACTACTTGACCTAATATAGTATTAGTAGTAATAATGACATCACTCACACTTAGACGTCTTCACAGAAGAACAGAAGTAGCGAGGTGAATATGGACCAGCTAGCCAAACTATGCCATATTAACTTCAAATCATGACCCACGCAGCCTGCACCCCTGTTTGATGTAAGCAGCATTAATATGTAGAAAGTAAAGAGAAAGGGACAACCACTCGACAGTTTTATTCAGTGAAATGTATTAAAATTGTTACATTTCTTGGGGGTATTATGGCCATTCTTACTGCAGCTTGAGCACTAGCAAGCTCCCCACTGGCACCGCCTATATCTGTCCATGAACGGAAACTGGCAACTTCCTGGTAACAGTCAGACTTGTCCAACATTATAACACCTTCTGTTTGGTCTTTGGACTTACTAAAGTGATCATGTCTAAAACTGGAATTTATTGTGAACCTAAATAGTTCAAAGTATGAGCAGGTGACTGTGGAGGTACAGAAATGCAATTAACCCCAAGTCCAAATGTGGGTGAACTATTATTGCTTTGTAGGAGTGAAGCCTGTGACTTTCTCAGACTGGGAGAAGATAGACCACGAGGAGGTGAGGAGAGGTGAAGCCAAGGGGAAACCCCGGGAAAAACTGCTGGACGTGGGTGAAATGCTGCACGTGACCAGGACATAACTATAGACAAAGCCGGAGAAGAAATGGTCTAAAGATGAACATTGTATTACTTTGAGTAACTGTGCAGGAGGTAAATTGCTGGGTAGCAAACACTAAATACGTGTGTTTGAAGGACCTCAACGACTGACCTCATTGGCTATCAGAGAGAAGCAGCGCTGTGAAGCACTGATGTGTCATTTAGCTCTCTTACACACACACACACACACACACACACACACACAACCAACACTTAAAATCTCTCTTGGCCTATCATGCAACCTTTGGGGATTCTTGAGTGAAAATATACAACTGCATGACACACTGGAACTCGTAGGTTGCAGTCACAGAACCAGCTTGGGACCAGTAAAAGTAGAGAATATTTAGTGTAAGTGTTCTCTAAAGCACATAAAGGACTGTCGATATTTCACATGGCACTGGCCTTAAAACTAAGGATGAAATCAGTAATGACCTTATTCTGTAAGTAATATATGTTTCAGAGAAGTGACAAAATATAAGTTTTAACAAAGCACTTGACAATGTGGTATTCATTACACTATCCTGTTTCTCTTGAATTAACTTTTATACAAAATAAAATAACCTGCATTGTTTTTTGATTTTATCCTGTAATGGCATTTACTGTTGGAACATTGTGAATTAGTGTGACACTTCCTGGGCCTTGGCAGCTCTATATCAGATGGACACAGATGAGATTAATACACAAACAGGACATGGATGTTTCCCACATTACATGTTCCAATGTGGACTATAAACATAGTGATTAAGTCATTTAAAAGAGTACAAGGTACAGAAGGAGCCCAGTTGTATTTAAGATTAAGATTAACAGGACTCTAGTGAGTCTTTATTTTGTCACAGCACATCACGTGTACACCACATGCAGGAGCGGCCAGACATGCACACATACACACAGGTGGCAGAGAAAGGTGTCCTCTGCGTTTTCCCGTCCTGTCTTGTCCTTCCTCCGGAGGGCAGCCAGGAGCAGTGGGCAGCCTTGTTTGTCGGGGCCCGGGGACCAGTTCCACTGTTGTCCGAGTCTTGGTCAGGAACCGGACAGGGTGATGTTCTGCATGTTTTTAGTTGGGGTCCATATTGGAGGAGACCCATGTGAGCACGGGGAGAACATGCAAACTCCACACAGAAAGGCAGGGAGATAACCCACCTGAGCACGGTGCACGGCGCCCCAGGTGGGAATTGAACCCAGGACCTTCTTGCTGTGAGGCAGCAGTGCAAGCACTGAGCCACCATGGCCACATAATCTTCACTCGCACTTGGCACTTGGATCTTCACTCGCACGTGGCAATAGCTGACAACACAACCATTGCCTATACAAAGACTGACTGATCCTTCTTTTCTGTACAGCACCTGGAGTTCAGGAGGCAGATGAAAGCAGATACAATCATATCTGACTGGACGCCTCCAGAGGTAAAGCCTCGCTGTATTCGCCGCTATGGGCACAGAAATGGATTCCAATTCAACATACTATGATCAAACCTGTTTTACAGTTTTGCCTTGCTTGTTTGTGATTGCCTCCCCATCTCTTTGGCATTTTAGAAATCTTGTTAGACTTGTTGGAAATGACAAACTTTTGCTCCCCACCATAACCCGCAATGTGGCCATCAGGTGATCGAAAAGTATGTTTCTGGAGGGATGTGCGGGTACGACCAAGAAGGGAGTCCCATCTGGTACGACGTCATCGGCCCACTGGATCCCAAAGGCTTGCTTTTGTCAGCTACCAAACAGGACTATATGAAGGCCAAAGTCAGGGACACGGAGATGCTTCAAAGGGAGTGTGAGAAGCAGTCTGCGAAGGTCGGTACAAAAATGATTTTTGAATTTGGATTCTCACAATGTTTTATCATATCTGATTGATTATTTTGTCTTAATTCCCCCTCTCTCCTCTCCTCTCCTCTCCTCTCCTCTTCTCTTCTCTTCTCTTCTCTTCTCTTCTCTTCTCTTCTCTTCTCTTCTCTTCTCTTCTCTTCTCTTCTCTTCTCTTCTCTTCTCTTCTCTTCTGCTCTTCTCCTCTTTTCTTCTCCTCTTCTCTTCTCTTTTCTTCT
>OMKK01092160.1:0-13216 GCA_900302305.1 Polymixia japonica
CACCCTTTAAAACTCTCCGAGCTCCCACCCTGCTCCTTTTGTCCCCTTGGCTTTGTGCACTAATTAACTACAGTTCAGTTCCCAGCAGGCTTGGGTCAGCCTCCACTATTGAACCAGTGATGGACAGCTCTCTTTAACCACCACAACTATATTGAAACCTATGCAAAAAATATGACAGTGGTCTTCATGGTTGAATCAATGAAGTCATTGTTAATGGGTCATAGAAACACCAGCAGTGAAACGGAGAGAAGCTGTTTTGAGGTTTTGGCAGGGTTTGGATATCCATGCTGTTGCTGTGGGTCTTTTCTAATTGTGTTTTTTTAATGCCCTTCATTGACCACCACACTCTTGTTTTTTGTGTGTTCTTTTGTGAAGGGAGCACTGGGACTTGTTAATTTATTCATTTTGATAAATTAATTAATTAGTGAATGAATTTGGGTGTTAAGTCTTGTGACGCTTCATTGCTTTCCCGGTATTTTGAAACATTTCGAAACATACATACACATTCTATTGAGTCGCTTTTTGATAGCCAAAACAGTCCAGGAACCTTCCATAAGAGGAACCTCAGAGATCGGTTCTTGTTTCTTTTTTCACTACACTTCAAGAACCATGACGGTTGGGAAAAGCGTCGGAAAAAAAAGCCTCAGTTGCTCCTTACAGGTCGTCATTACGTCATTTTTAATGCAACGCTGTGCACTGTAAACAACAGCCGACTCAACAGCCTCGCTGCAGACTCAAGCTCTTCCTAAATGGCTTTGTCATCCCAAATACTGATGCACGCCTTCAGTCGTCCAAACTGTCGGTTCCCCCTTCGTGACTGTTGTAGCCGGCTAGATAAAGTCATGATCAAGAGCACCTCCTGAACCTGCACCAAAATGTAGCTAAAGAAATTGAATATATTGAGATATATGTGCAGAACTGTTCCGTTGGTATGGAAACACTTGTAGAACCCGTGAACGGCAACGATTCGCCACAGCAAGTTCCGACAGTGGAAAAGGGCCATTGGTCACAGAAAGGGATAGACTTTTTGCCATTATAATAGCTTGCACCAGCATATTTTATTCTGGGTTAGTCTAACCAGAGTGGATTTATAGGGATTTCACGTTGATGGCAGACAAAATAATCCTGCCCAGGTTCCCTTCCTGCTTGTACTCAAGTCATTTTATTTGCTGTGGAATGGGGAGAGAAAATTGTTTTTTTTTGGAGTTGTTGACTGCCAAAGGGCCTCATCCTATACTCTGATATAATTCCTTTAAGTGGCTCAGTGTCTTCAGGTCTTGTTAGGATACAGCCTTTGACCGTTCCAAAGGGACAGAATGGCAGTTACTTCCCAGGCCTTGCAGTGGCTGATTGTACGGAGATTGCGTACTTGAGTTGTTGCTGAGACAAGTGAAATAAAGAATCACTGCTCCGGAGAGTTTTCCCGTTCTGTGGCAGATGAGAAATCAGTCCATGGCCTCAGGAGGAAAAATACATATTTTACGGCGCATGGAGAGCAGACAAGAAGAGCCAAGGATGAGGAAGAGGGAATAAAAAGTAGCTCTCTGGGACAGTGGTGTTAACTTGACAGGAAGGGATGACAAAGCATCTCCACAGACCCAAACTGTCTCCTGCAAACTACTTCTGAATTATGGAGCTGGTCCTCTATTGTGCTGCCAGTGGTTTTGTGTGTGTGTGTGTATGTGTGTGTGTGTGTGTGTGTGTGCGTGGGTGTGAATTGTGAGCCTGTGAATGCATGTTTATATGTATGAATGAAGGTTTGTGTGTGTGTGTATGTGTACAGGGCTTTTCCTGGCTCAAAATTTTTGGGGGGCCCATTTGGGGTCACAACTACACGCCATGTGTTTCATGATTTTAAGCTTTGCTAGGTGATGTTGATAGATATAATGTCATATGACATTGTCGCTATGATGCTGAATGTATGACACTGATTAATATTAATAATATTAATATTAATATAATGCAAATACGCTCCAAACTAGATTCCTGGCTGACTGCCTCCAATCTAAACTGCTGATATTAGCTTAAACCATTCTTAAACTGTGTTAGTTGTGCTCACATTTCTAATAATCAGATGATTTCTGCACTCTTTCACCTTGTACATGATCTATTTATAAACTGGTTGTGTTTACCGACCCTGTCACTGGGAAACGATTCAGCCAACTAACGCACAGCACCTTCACCACTTACCTGTTACGGCTAAAGTGTGTGTGTACGTGTACTTTGGCGAGCTGTAGTAAACACCACATCAACACACTACAGCTCAGTTGAAAAGCGTGTATCTAGGCGTGAAAGTAACGCGTTGTAAGTGGAGCGCATGTAACCCCTACACGCCTACACACACCTAACAGAAGTTATATCAAGAAAGCTCATTGTGTTTTCACCACTATTCCACCAGGGGGCATTTGAAAAAAGAATATTTTAAGACTTTGTAAGGATCCGTGGGGACCCTGATTTTGACAGAGGCGGCCGCCTCGAAATTCTCTATGCAGGAAAACCCCTAGTGTATGAGTACGAGCATGCATTTTCTTTCTTTCCCTAGACCAGGGAAAAGACACAAGGGATTTTTTTTTACAGCAAACTCTTCAAATCTCCCCTTAAATAATAATTGTTCTGGATGACCTTAAAGAGGCTTGGTGGAATTATTGTATAATTTCAGCCTCTGGTAGTAAAGTGGCGCTGTGGAGCAGTGCAGTGGGTCCGCATCAGTGTCAGTGTGGAGTCAATGACTGACCCCCAGGTCCCGCCCTGCAACCCCAACGCACCAATGAACATTCAGGTGAAGGCTGTCAATCAAGTCACAGACGCATGACTAGTAAAAAGGCAATTATTTTCACTCCATAAATCCAGTATACCTATCATGGACTTATTCCTTCAAACATTAAATAATTCTGTCTTTCTCTTCCTCTATAACAGAGCTTTATATTTCTCTGTTGGACTTTCCCTTTCAATCTTTTTAAGTACATCACCACCAGAGCCACCCAGCCTTTGTCCCTCCTCAGTTTCTCCTTGAGGCGATCCCCGGCTCCTCCAGAGAGTGTGTCGAAGTGTCCTTGAGCAAGACACTGAACCCCTAACCGCTCCTGATGAGCAGGTTTGCACCTTGCATGGCAGCCTCTGCCATCAGTGTATGAATGTGTGTGTGAACGGGTGAATGAGAGGCAGGTATTGTAAAGCGTTTCGAGTGGTCGGTACACTAGAAAAGTGCTATATAAATGCACTCAATTTACCATTTGTAACATATTAAGTATTTACCAACACATTCCAATTATGTTTGACTTACAAAAGGCGTCATAACAGAGTCAGCACAAAGTATAACTTGGGCAAAAGCCCTGCTTATTATTAAACGTCAATCCACAAAACAGAGAACCAAATTATAGCCTATTACAACAGCAAAAATCTGTAAAGCTTCCTTTTTTCAGGTTGCAAGATAGCCGCAGTATGATGTGTTGACAAACACAGAGACAAGACTCAGTGAAGCACACACTGACAGATAATGAGGAAGGAACAATCAGAAGCAGACCTTGCCCAGCAAATCCCCACATAATTCTGCATATATTTCAGTATCTGTCATTGTGTGAGTTCCTCATTTTCTAACAAGGCAACAAAAGTTCAGGATCCTCATGAGTGTCACTGAAAAAAATATGTGAAATACTGCAGTATTGGCGTTTTGGTACATTGACTGCCAAAATAATAATACATGATTATGTTCAGAGAGGGAGCTGGTTGCTAGCTGCTGCTTGGGGGCACGGAGACCGCTGGGTTTTTCACAGAATGCTGTCAATATGCTGCGCTGGCCACCACTGATAGATTAGATGTGAATTGGTGCTCGTTTGGCAACCTCACTGTGTTTGTCTCATTGAAACTGGTCCTGAATCTACGTTACTCATGAAGCTGTCAACGCCAGCCAGGTTGGAGTTCGGTTCAACCAAATGTCAGCAGTAGATCCTGTGACACCTTAACTTCACAGCTAATCACCGGAAAAATCCCCAACTAGGCTCTAGGAAGTTAGATAATGGGAAAACTTGAGACGACAGCGTTTAAGGTAGTCTATACTGCAAATGAATAGTGTTTGCAAGTGAAGTAATGAGTCCCCATCCACGAAATGAAGCAATACACAGCTAAAGATAATTAAAAACAGCTCTGTTTTTGGTAGGACTTACAGTTTCTCCGCAGAAGTCTTTTTTCCTTTGGAATTATTCGCAGGAGGCGTTATTGATGATTCGCCACATTCGGCAATTTTCCCACCATTCTCCTCCTCCATTATTCATCCCCCTCTACTTTTTAATCTCCTGTGAGCTGACTCAGAACTCCGGTTCCATTTGGAGACTGTTCCTCCTCTATGCTCATGTCTATAGCATTGATTAAATGGGCCCCAGTGGGCTGGGGATTACATTGGGGTCTATTTGAAATGGCATTTCTGGAGTGTTTTTCCATTACTGAGCATAGTATTGGAATTTAGATAAACTTGGCCTGGGTAGGCCTAGTTGATTTCTGAGTTTATTTGCCTGGTTCACTTGGGGTCCATTTGCTGCAATTTAACAATTACTGACTTTGGCTTGTTTGTTAATTCTCTATGTTCACATCCCTCACCAGTGTAGACAGCCAACTGGGCTCCCACAGGAAGACAGAGCAGAGAGAATGGGAGCAGTGGTTGAAGAAAATGAAAAGCAACAGTAATGTTTCTCAACAACCGAGCTAGAAAACTATCTAATGGGACCGACGTAAATTAGATAACAGAGGACTGGGAATGAGAGACAGCACGCACGCTGGCAAGCCATGGTTTTTGTTTTGTACAGGGGACATAATGGTATTACCTCGAAGTACAAGGCAAGTTCTCAAAACTGTTTCACTCCGTCCCGACCAGCCGTGCACAGCGGGTCGGCGTGAAGTATAATGAAAGCTTTTTGAAAGTACCCTGTTTGAGCCCGCAGTCGTTAGCTCTGTCACCCTCCAGGAGTGTCGCTTCCTGTCAGCAATACTGTGTGGTGTTTTCACCCGACACGCCTACAAATGCAAAAGTTGTATTGCTAGCAATGCCTTTATCTATTTAGTTTCCTAGTCATACTGCCATCCTTAGCGTAACGATACTGATGTTACAGTTCACGAAAAAGACATTCGGTGCTTTTTACACCGGTGTAATGAACTCTTGCTAATGCTTAATGTCGAGTAGGGAGAAGCCATGCTGTGACGTGAATGTGACACTTCATTGTGGCTGAAGCACCCGGCTGTATACACAGACAACAACAGGTTGACATGGAGTTAGCAGGCTGAGCTGCGGGATCCAACAGCATCTCCTCTTCCCCCTCAGGCTGAGTGGTGTGGATCGGTTCATCCAGAAGGGTTTGCTTGTCTGCTTGTCATCTGTAGTTGAAAGCCTCCTGCCTCCATGGTAACTCAGCTAGGTTTGGCAACCGCAGTCCAGCCAAAGGTCCAGACATGAGCGGAGTGCTCCTTCGTCCAGACAGCTAGAAAAATGATGGGAGCCAGGCAACACCGTCCACTTCAGGTCCTCCTCAAGCAGACATGTTATCAGGCACAGCCAGAAGACGGTCACTGCAGACCCCGCTCATGTTTAGTTAAATCAGTACAAGAAGTCCTGTGTGCCTCTTTGCATTGGCCACTGAGCACCAGATGACCAGGTCAAGCCCCAAGATAGACAGGCGTCAAAGGCTAAGAGAGACAGACCCCAAAAAATGTGATTATTCTGTTGTTTTTTGCATCTTTAATGATCAGGTGACAGATTTAAATGATGTGATATCATAGCCGACGTAACGACCATGATTGTTTTTTAATACAGGTTAAAAACTCATATTTTCGATCTTACTATTTCTAAGATTTCTTAGTTCCCTGTTTCCATCAATAGGAGCTCTGCGTTAAAGGGCCGTCCATTATCCCTTGGAGACCTCACCGTTATGACCTCAGCTTGATGAAGAACGCAGAGCGGTCAATCTGGGGGTCAGAGACTGTGTGAAGCTTTTTCATAATGAGGTCAGGGGGAAACTGTGTGCGTGCGTCAAGTGCCTTAGGAAAGGGTTTATTTAATGTAGAAGTGGATTAGCTGGACAACTCCCCTGGAAAAAGCAGGGGGCTCTTATAAACTACACGTACCAGACATGACAGCTATTCCACAGCCAAATTCATAAGTATGTTGATGATCAGTGCTTGTGACTACTTGCCGCCTCTGAAGCCTCTATTTTTTCTCATCCCTACAACGGGTGGCACATAGGAAGGAGAGCGAGACAGTTGGTTGTTACACAAACTCAGATTTCGGTGGGAGACTAAGTAATTCTATCTGGCATGAGGACACTGGGAATATTGCATCACTATTGCAATCTGCTCTATGGTGTATACTTCAACTCTAATGGCATCGGCGGAGGTTCAGTCACTTATGGAACTGCAGCGCCTTCTAGTGGCGGATATTCCTTGTGCAATGAAAAAAAACCCCTCTTGAGTCTGAGTCATACTGGCTGGAGGGGGGAAGAAAATACATTTTTAAAATGTGATGAGATGTAGTTCTCCATGTTCAGATAGCAATAATAACACCAGACGGGTAATAAAGTTAAAAATTAGATTTTGTTACAATCTATGTACATTTATCCAGAGGCTCTAAATATTATATTCTGGCCTCCCTGAACCAGAAGTAGTAGAAATGTTACATAGATAAGCTGTGAAGGTGTTTGTAACGGCCACAGCACATGGATGGAGAATACAGAGGTGATATGCTGCATCCAGGCCTGTGATGTTAGACGCCCACAGGAAGGGTTATTACAACAACTGGGTCTTCATCAAATGGCAGCTCAAATAATAACCCGACTTGATGGTAGCCAGGAACATGTTTATCTTGAGGAATATTACAGTTGTTTTTTTTTACAATTGGTTCCAAGCATTTCTCAATGCTGAGTTCACTTTTTCAAAAGTCTTCACACAGTTAGCACAACAACAGTCTACTGTGGATGTTTTTTCATTGCTTTGACACAAAATGCATTCAGTGGCCACAGCTTTGAAAATTCTGGAATTCTTTTCTCAAAATTATATGTATCTACAGCCCATTTTGCAAATGTTTTGTCTTTTCAAAACTATTCAAATTAGTTTCAAAACCTAACATACAACATTCAATTTGCTAAGTCACAAATTGCATATTGAAAGATCCTAAAAATAAATAGATATACTGGTTATGGAGAAAACTGGTGAAAAACTGTTGATTGAAGTTATGTAAATGGAACCAACTACAGTTAATTCCCATCTCAGCTGGAGACCTACCCTGATGTTTTCAAATGAAGAACGGTGGCCTGCGGAGGGAGAGGCAGAGAGAGAGGAGTACGCATGTGTGGTGGACGACCAAGAGCTGTAGTCTCAGATGAGATTAGGGCGACTATACATCATTTTCCTTTTGTGTATTTTGGAAATACTTTATGCCAGCAAACCCTGGCAAAAATAAAGCACATTGAAACCTTTACTGCAGCATTTCCATGACTCGGTCCTGTAGCAGATACTGTAGTACATTATATAAAGAGGTTGTTTTTTATTGTAATAGAAAGCTTGTTTAAAAAAATAAGACATAATGTATACATTTCTTACATCTCTTGCAAAAGCAAACATTTAATTAAAAACTATATAAACAACACATAGCCTACAAACACCAAAGAAATAGTTCTGTCCACATGCCAACTGCACACTGATTTGCTAAGTATAAAACACTATTATCTAGAGTCTTTGGTATTTTATTTATAGCGTGCTGTAAATATAGACTATGAACACAAATGCAATGGTGAAACAAACAAAGTTGTTTATTCTCAACACTCATACTGTAACAGTATCAGACACAAATACTTTACTGTAACTGAAGATGACATGAACATAGTTACTGTATTGTACTGTAAACAAAATACAGTACATTGCAATTACAGTCCATCCCATCTTCGATGTGCATCTGGGCCACAGCGCCTCATCAACATCGCAAGCGAACGTCGTCTCTGGCCAAACATCGGGGAAAGTACTGTCTCGAGTGGCGTATCCAGCCATGGCACGTCTCCACGTCAACGTCGCCACGGGCCTCTTCCGTCGCCTGGAGGAGAGTCTCGCGTTGCTAGGGTCGGGCGGTCATACACCTTCCAACGCCACGGCGAAAAGAATTCCTCAATAGGGTTCAGGAAAGGCGAGTAAGGTGGAAGGGAGAGATCTTGATTGTCAAGCCAATTATGGACCACAGCAGACCGGCGGAAACTTCCCATTATGACAACAAATCTGGAGCATCCTGGCACATTCCTCTGGTCACTGGGAATGAGGATGTCATGCAGGGAGTCAAGGAATGTGATATTATGGGCTGTGTTATATGGGCCCAGAGTGGCATTTTTTTTTTAAATTTATTTAACCTTTATTTAACCAGGAAAATATTCTTGAGATTAAAAGTCAAGAGAAAATGAGTCATGGTGGTGAACCAACACACATTGTGATGTTTCCAGCTGCCCAGGAACAAGGACGCCCGATGATGTTTCTTCCCCGACGTCTGGTTTTGGCTAGATTGAAGCCAACCTCATCAAAATATATACTATATATATATATATAAACACGCTGGTGTTCAGCAGCATCTAGCTCCATGACTCTCTGAAACAGGAATAAGCATTTTGAAAGGATACAGATATCAGTCCATATAGTGTAGTACACTAATTGTAATACAGTATCAATATTATAGGCTAATATATAAAATATAACTGACTTGTACATATTGAAACGGCTCTGTACAGCTGTTTCATACTGAGTTGATGGCGCTTCAGTAGATGTGGATAAACCTTCCCTGTGTATGTTGTTGAATGTTGTGTTGTCAGTGATGATGTGGTGTTGCAGTTGTCCTAAAAGTACGCTGTTGTTTGCAATGACCATGTTTATGATTTGTTGTTCCTGTTCTTGTGTGAACAGGTGATTTCTTCCTCCTGTGGGCGGTCGCCTCGCAATTCTGCAAAAACAGAATGCGAATGTTTAGGGTCTAAGTTCTCCTTCTTTTGAAATACTGTAAAATCATATAGAGGGTAGGATTTCTGACCTGTTTCTTACATGTCCTGATGACACCTGCTACAGTGTAGCGGACCCTCTGACCAGCCTCCTGGAGACTCAAGCCATGGTTGATGACATGGTCACTCAAAGTGGCCCGGATCTCATCTGTGACAGTTCTTCTGACTTGTCCTCTCACCACTCCTCGTCCTCTGTGTCCTCTTCCTCTTCTTCCTCCTTCTCCTCTTGCTCCTCTTCCTCCTTCTCCTCGTCCTCCTCCTCTTCCTTGTCTTCCTTCTCTTCCTAGTCCTCGTCCTCGTCCTCGTCCTCGTCCTCCTCTTACACGAACACCTCTTACTCTAGCTCTCTCTCCAAACTTGGCCTCCGTTGTTGTGCACACCAAAGAGCGAATCTGAATCCTGTTTATAGTGTTCAAGCTCTGGTTTCTAAGTGATCTCATTGGTTACAGGTGTTTTCACAGGTGCATTCTGTGTGCAGGTGATTGATAATTGAGTGAGGTATTTCAATGGCAGTGTTTAGCAAACAACACACACAGGCTTTTAGTTTTGAATGATGTGTCTAATGTAGATAACCGTGTGGGGTTATGTGCTTATGGTTTAGCACACCTGGTCAATAGATAGGCCACATGAGTTAGTGGTTTCAATAATTGTGCCAGAAGTACCAGTTTTTGTGTCTTAGCGATTGCAAAAAACTGTAACAGATGACATTACCAAAACTGCATTACTTTTCATGATTCAGTTCTACCTGCATACAATAGACAATATGAAATCCATTGTTTTTTCATAATTCAGTTTCCTTTTACTGTAAAGCACCACATTCATTCATTCATTCATGTTCTATATAATCTACACTTTTCAGTTGCGTGTGGAATGTGTGCAGTTTTGGCAACATACTATCTAAAAGTGAATGAGTCATCTTTACTTTATAGAATGTACAGTAGAACAAAATAGTAACTGACAGAATTGCTGCAGTAAAAGCTTTAGCAACATGGAATTGCTGCCAGTGATCAACAAAAAAATCCAACATACAGTACATGGCTTTTGGTTCCAAATGTGTAAAAATAAAATACACAGTAAAAAAGGCACAGAAGTGTGGTTGGTCTATTTTACACAACTTACAGTAACTCTTACATACTGTCAAATTTGACCCTTTTTGACATCAGTAAAACCACCGTAAATGCCAGTATTTTAGCCTGGAATTTGATGACTTTTCCTAAAGTGACCCAAAATGTTTTATGGGACAGTAGCAACAGAGTTCAAGGGTTAGGGTTCGACCTTGACACGAGACCTGCGTTCCCACCACATTTGCCCAGGTTCCCACTTGGTCTTTGAAGTGTCGTGGAGGAATCTCAAATCAGCTGTTTCTCAATGATCTGTTCATTCAAAAATGTTTATCTGCTGTTTCAATGTAGCTTTTGAGCTACTGTTGTTGCAGAAGTAGAGGCTTTATACTATATTTAAGGTTTTGAACGTTAGGTTTTCAGTTCTGGCATGCTGTATGCAAGCATTTGTAAATAAGACAAGAAAGATCCATTATTTTGGTATTGGGTAAGCTTGTATGTAAAGAAAATTTCAGCATTTTAGAAATGTGTTAATTGACTGCATATTGTGTGAAAACAACAGACAGATGTTGTGCTAATTAGAGTTTTGAAAATGTGACTACAGATTGGACAAAAGGATGTTACCGATTGTAAAAAACTGTAACAATAACAAAAGAAAAAAAAAATATATACAAAAGAAAAACTAGAGAGCACAAAATGATTTACTACTAACTAACCGCTCAATATTCTGTACAGCGCAGGCGGGGAGGGAGAGTACTATTGTTTTACAGACATAATTAATGCTGCTATTTATCCTGTAACTACCAGGCCACTGAACGTCTTTTTAGTATTGCCTTGATTACGTGACCTTAGCTCGGATGGTAGCGTAAAGCGGGGCTAAGCATTTTGCTCCTCTTGAGAAGAGAGATGAAGTATTAGATGATTACTACATCCCTCCTTGTGTTTACAGTGACTATACTGTGATAGACTTGTTTAGGCAAACCCGCGCTAAGTGTTTTCCAGAGAACTTAAGGTATTCAATCTAAAAAAAGACCTATACCCAAGTTTGGAAAAGCGAGGTTAAGACTCACCGGCCGCTGTTCCCTTCTCCAACGAGAACGACAATGACAGAAAGTCTAACAACATCTGCCAAAGAGGGGATTAAACAGGTTTGAACAGTTGAAGAGAACCAACTGTTGAAGCGCACCACTGATGTGCTGCACTGAACTGTTTATCAACACAAGCGTACACTAGAGCGTACGTCCTTTATTTTATAAACTCAACACCATAAGTCACGAAAGGACAAAGGATTCTCATGTACGTGACAAGAAATTCACTGACGTACCGACATTTCATTTACTTTCATGTTACTTTTGGTTACAGATGACTGGAGGTTACATCATACAACCCTAAAATCTATCCAATGACTTTAATACAATCCTTTCTCTTTTGGGGTATTGACCTCTGACAGCCTTGAATGATCAATTTGTCCCCATTTAAAGCTTTCATCTCAATTAACCCACTGGGAGTCTGCTGTGAATTTTTATGACTCCCGCAATATCTATCAGACGCACAGTCTAAGATACTATTAGTGTGAGAGAGTGTAAGAGAAAATTAAACTGGAGCATTTGTGATGTGTTGGAAAGTGTGTGCGGGCTTGTGTGTGTGTGTGTGTGTGTGTGTGTGTATTCCTGTAAGTCTTAAGACAACGTTTGAGCAAAGTAAATGTTATGGCCCAAAAGTACTGCAATGTCTAAATCTTTCCAAGTTTTAGGAGGTACTTGACATTTGACAGACCTTGAACGCTACTCTACTGTAACAAACATGACAGTGAAAAAACTGGTGCCAAGAGGATCAGAAGCACATCTCAAACCACGAAACCAAAACAACTAACAGGCTCATGAATGACTTTTCCCCAAGAAAAACATGTGTGCAAAGTAAGAAAGAAAGAAAGATGCACGATGCAACATAAACTAGATCAGCTAGATATTATATATTTAATAGAGGTGAGTCTTTTCTGAGGTGATTCCTACGGTGGCCCTGAAGTCCAAATCACAAAGGCAAATAGGAAAACACAACGACAAGTTGCAAATCAAATTAACAAAAGAGAAAACACAATGCCAAATCGGAGAACACAACGGAAAAACAGAAACCGGGACAAATCAGGAAACACAATGACGGGCGGGCAGATCAATTCTAGCATCAATAGGACCGATACCAAAAAAGAAAATTGATCCGTCTCTCTTTCTTACTCACGATTTTATTTCATCAACAAGTAGAGAAATTGTCTGCAAGCTCCAGCACCAGCGTTCTGGTGTCATCTTCGCGACAAGAGTGTAGATCATGTCCTGTGCACGTCAACACGCTTCTTAGCTCATGCACTCTTTGCTTCTCTGCTGCTGCTGTGTGCGCTCACTGTCAAACAACACACACGCTCGGCGCGCTGCAAGACCGCTCTTCTTTAGTATTACTTGGTATCAGATCGAAAGCCAAATTTGTGGTATCGCCCACCCCTAGATGTGCGAAATTGTGGCCAAAAGCCTTGTCACTAGAGGGCTTTTAATTTCTCAGTAATATTGTCTAAACTAGATTTCCTCCATCTCGTCCATTCTGTTTTTCACTTCCTGCCCTCCATCTGAATTCCGTGTGTCATCGGAATCACGTGACTGCAAACAACGAATGGTGTAACTTCATCAGTCAGTCAGTGAGTCAGTCAGTCAGTCAGTCAGTGACAGACATACACGTCTACAGGGCCGTCCCCGCTGTCGCGGTCCAGCCAAAAGAAAAGGTTCAGACAAGGACATTCATTTCCCTGCTTTGTAAGAAGATTTGCCACATCTCTGCCTCGGCAGCTGCACTCAGAGGCACCACTGGTGTATTGACAGGGTCAGTGTGATACAGACCACTTTGACTCTCCCAGCAGCCACGAATGTCCCTCCAACTGTTTCACTCTCTCTAATGGCCAATGTAATTGCAGCTTGTTGCTACCGATTGGACCGACTCACTGAGCTGAGTTTAAAGGAGTTCTGCTGCTCTCTTTAACAAGTCACGACTGCAGAAAAATACATGTGTGTACACATGTACACACACACACACACACACACACACAAACACACACACACACACACTACTAAACACACACACACACACTACTAAACACACACA
>OMKK01092168.1:3411-13644 GCA_900302305.1 Polymixia japonica
GGACGGTATCCATCCAAGCCGACTCAGACTGTAAGTTTGCCATAACGAATCAATTGATGAAATTTTGGTCAGAGCTGACCGGTATGATCAGAAAATACAGGGAAATGAGGTCCAGGTTGAAAAAGGCCGGAGTTATCCTTTAAGCCTCAATGCAAACATTGTGATTGCAGCTGTAAGAGTACATGAGGAGGAGGGTGATTTGCTGAAGGAATTTCTTCTTAGATTTCCTCGCAATTCTTCCCCAAGAAATGTTGTGGGTGTCACCTGGGCCACCGCTCAGAACAGGACAACGGTAATCTGGCTCTGTCGCGGTAGTCACTGCCACAGTAAATCAATAAACACAAATTACCCAGCTGCAAATTTTGAGCCACGGAATGCTGTTAGCGTTGAGTTTCATGAATTACCCCCTTTGTCTATTGCTACAGGTGATCGATATATTTGTTTAATCTTTATTTACATTTTTAAATAAAGTAAGCATTTTTGTTAATATCAGTTCTCTTATTGTATTGATTACATTTAATGACAAATTAAACTATTTAAAACTGGAAAATTGGGCACTATATTTAAATCTATCCAACTCAGACCCCCGTAGGTAGATAGGTGCGTAGGTAGATCCTAGTTATAAGTTCCTGGACAAACCCATCTGGGTAGATGGAACAAAAGATAGAGGAATACAGATACAATCAGGCCCACAGCATTCCATGTAGCTGCTCCAGAAGTTGTGCTTGGAATGTTTCTTGGAAAACACTGTAGGTCACACCCAGAAATAAGAAGAATAGGAAATTAAAGTTGTCACAATGACTGTCTGCATTAATAGTTGGAATTCTGCACATTTAAAAGGGTGGAAATAACACTTCTTCCTTGCAGTCAATACATTATTCTGAAACAAAACTATTGTAATGCTGTTGAACGGAGCTGCTTCAAAAGCAAATCCACTATTTCAAAAACAATTTTCATTGTTTCAAGTCGGTATGGACACTTGCTCACCACAAACAAATTTAGTAGCAGCCATGTTGAATTCTTGGAGAGCCATGTGGTCTGTTTCACTGACAGTGCATACAATATGTGAAACGTATCTGTTCCAAAATCGAGGACCACAAAAAAATCGTATATTTGATCCCAATTTAAAGGTTTATTCTTAATTACATAATGTATCACCACAATTGGCCAATCACAAAGTCAACTGAGGGAATGTTGCTTTCCCCCGTGAGAAAGGTCTTGATTCTTGAAAAAGGGACTTGTGAGTTTGCAGTTGGGCCCAAAATCCTTGTTCCCTGACTTCCTGTTCATTGCCAGCCCTGCTCTGCTGAAGACCGGACAGTTGATTTCAGAGACGTTCTCTCAGTCTGTGTCTCACTCGGCTGTGACATTCTGGAATGGCCAGCAGAGCCCACCTCTGTATTTACTGTCTGCTCTCGATGAAGAGAGCCTTTTGCTCTTCCAAGCCAGGGAAAGAGCAAATGAAGAGGTAACATAAAAAATGACAAGGACTGAGGCATGTGAACAGCTTGCATGCAGCAGACAGGTCTAGAGGGACACCAGCTGAATTCTTTAGCCTGCCTGCAAATAGCTTGGATTTGATGTTACATGCAGACATATGGAGGCAAGAGTAGCATTAAGATTGAAAGCCTTTGGATAATTTATTCCTCATTCATTTGACTGGTTGGGATGATAGTCAGTTTTAACTCCTAGAGGCAGCGGCTAGTGTCAGAGAGCGGTCACAGTCCTGCACTAACTTAAACACATCAATTGCACATGTACTTGAGGGAAGGTTTTGGGATCTTTCTTGCTCTGTAAACATCCCTAATAGTTATCATGAAAGGTTATAGTCTCCAGATGAGATTTGCTTGTTTTCATTTCTTTCCGAAATAATTAACACGTTTTAGTTGAAATTTAGGTGGTCAGGGCCAAACATACTGTGCACAAAATCCAACAAAGTATTGTATTTATTTTAAATTAATTAAGTAATTTAGGGAATTTATAATTTATCTTATGATGTTCATAAGTTGGACTCATGTATTTATATGATACCTATACTGTAAGTCTAATTAATTTCCAAACTGTTCTCTGCTGAACTCCAAACTCAGTTTGTCTTTGACTAAAAAGTTTCATTAAAAGTTCGATTTTGGAGGCACAAATAATTTTTTTAAATTTTAGAGCACCTCAATTATCACATTAAACAGTGTCTTTGGGAATTTGTATCTTCTCATATCAGTCTGAGACAAACATACAATACATGTTGGCATTTCCATTTCACCACAGGGGTGAGAGCAAAGGGGCGGTCAAGAGAGGCACCACACTGAGCAGGAGGGGTTCAGTGTCCAGCTCAAGGATACGTTGACAGTGACGGACACATGGGCTAAACACCAGGCCTCCCTGCTGATTAGAGTTTGAGTTTGTATGACTTTTTTCCCTCACACGGTTTTTTGTGTCAGTTTACTTGAAGTGTTGGGGTTTTTCTTTTACGTAATTTTAGGGTCTAGATTTGTTTTAGATAATAATGTTCTTTACGTGGTCTGTGTGCATGTGTTGGTTAGTATGTCAGGGTCATACACTGAGGTGCAGGTATGACCTACTGTATGTGCTTTTCTGAAAAGATAAACTACACGTTAACTTCAGATTAAAAAGCCCATTAGGGGACCAATAAGTCACTCATTCACAACTTTATTATCATTATTTAAAGATCATTCTGGTCTTTTTCTGCCTCATTTGACAGTAGATAACTTGCAATGAAAGGAGGAACAAAAGCGAGGTGGTGACATGAGTCATTCCTGGGTCATAAGATGCTTTCATTACGTCTTACTTCAAAACCTCATGCCATTATGTTCAAAACACACACGCACAGCGCAAGCACACCTGGTTTTGGCTTTATTCAAAGACATATCTTAGGTTTCATTTGTTGGCTGTATCTTGTAAAGGTCTCTTGGAACACAGACACACATGTACCATCCTGTATAAGACATTAACATCTGGTCATTCTTCAGCAGGTATGTTACTCCCCCTTACCCTACCTGGAAATGTCAAATTTGGGTTGATTCAGTGGGTCAAAGGAAAAACTATTAAAAAAAAGACAAAAACAAACTTACATGAGCCGATAATCTGTTTTTTAACACGGTACATTGAAACTTCAAAAGTATACTCAGCTATAGCACATTCAACACTCAACAAGTGCTTATCATTTCTGCAAGCAAGACCAAAACTGATAGACCAAAACTGATTTCTCCTGCTCAACAGAGGAGACTGTTTATATTAGTTAAATGGAAATCCAGGTCACTCAATTTGAAACGAATTAGCATTCTTGCAACGTGATCCGGAGAGTCGCTGATGAACTCATCTTTTGGCAAACGCCATCAAAACCTCTTGCCGCCGTGAAGCGGAGCGACGTAATGAGGGTCTATCGACACCTTGGGATGACACAGTAATCCGAGAAACCCAAATACGGCACGGCATCCCCAGAGTCTGTTCCTCAAGTCTGACCCAGTAACCTGTTTCCATGAACTCAATGTTGATTTGCCTTTGGCTAGAGAATTTCTCTTTGCCTTCACTTGTGGACTTAAAGGAGTTACAATTTAATTTAATAGCCCTGAGAGGCCAAGAACAGGGTCCTACTACTGGGGGGGGAGGTAACGACAGCTGCGGTACCAACACTGGGCCTCGTTTTTCAGGCAACGCTTAAATTGGACGCAGCTTAGTTCGCCTTTCTACGGGTCAAAAGAAGAAAATGGAAAAGAAAGTGTCCTTATATGCCAAACCATGAGAGGCAGACGTGGTTGCACGGCATCACCCCGGCTCCAAGTGTGAAAGTACTTTCACAACAATTTGCAAGTCCGCTTTTATGGAGGCAGATTTAGATCCGACACAGGGGAGCGTGTAAATGTTCACAGAGGTATGCCATGAGAAATCCCGCAGGATTTTACAAGACGGCAAAGTGGAGTGACAGTAAAAGTTGGGATCTCTCATTACTTAGCGGCTGAGGGGAATAAACCTCAGGGGCTCGATGGCCTTTGAAGTATTAGAGTGGAAAATATGAGCGAAAAAAATTGGTGGAAAATATGCACCGCCTTGTCTAGTCCGTGTCTGTACCTCGCGTCTAAAAGGTTCTCTCGGCGGTAAATATGGAGCGCATCTGCACCTGAAACACCGGCTGATAAAGCGGGAGCTGCCGCAGAGTTGCTCTGCGAGGGGAACTACATACAGCCGCGTTACGACCCGCGAGATCCCGGGGCCTTAGTCTCAGTCTCAATCCGCCGGATTGGACAGCCGTCTCTTTGTTATTTACGTGTTTGTTTGTTGGCCACACGCAAGAGAGACGGGAAAGTAGGATGTGGGTCCACTGCAGCCAGACATTAGATCAACAGAATCAAAGTTAATCAGAAGCAGGCTCCCCGGGCCGAGCCAAACCCTCAGCAGATCGGCGCAGGCTCGGTCTGAAAAGCCCTTTTCAGCGAGAACGGGAGAGCACAATTAAGAGATTTTCGTAACTATTTATGTTTGACATCTGAGGCTGAAGTGAAGCGTGATCGCAAGTGTCAAACTTTATTGAAATGACCGGAGTAAACTTTTCACCATCAGCGAGGTAAAAAAAAGGCGCTAAATGAAATTATAGGAAGCTTGTGACGGAATCGAGGGATGATTTTATAGAGGACAGACCTTCGGTGGTATTGAGGGTAACGCCAACGCCAAGATGCGGTGATGGAAGCGTCTTTGTTTCTGCTTGCTATCAACCCACTTTACAGGCCTGACATGTTAAATGTGAAAACAACAGGTGCTTTAAGCCAAGAATATACTACAGAGTAGAGATGTACAGTAGGGCCCTGCCATGGTTTGAAGGTAAGACGCAATGGAACTCTAATGATTCCATCAGGAAACTGGATATAGAGTAAACATATAGAGTAAATAAGATTAAACATAACACAGCAACATAACAACATTAGAATGTCTTAAGGAAAATATGTGAGTGAAAAAGGATATGATGAGAATACATTTATTTAGAGCACACAAATTTAAATTATCATTGGTAAAACAAACAAAGGGCCAAGGAGGATGAATCAGCATCATTTCACCAGTTCTTTATACAGTAACTGCCAGGTTTCCATCTAACAGATTTGTTTTGAGCCAAATAACAAACCATGTCCTCAACTTACAATAGAAGCTAAAGCAAAAAAAACATTTGCTCTGCATATCCAAACCATTAATAGTTCTAAAATGTGCTACCATTTGAAAACAGCACGATTTGACTGGCCAGCCTTTTCATTATCCTGTCTCTATACCATAACATAATAGGTCTAGACAAGGACATCATGCAAAAGACCGGAATAAAACAACCATAGATCTGCTCCAACTGTTTCTTGGTCAATGTAGCTTCTTGTTTCACTAATACCAGATGTTCCACAAACGCTGCTCACATGCATATTGATTAATGTTGATATCTATGTGTTGCTGCCCTTCCAGGTTGCCGACTTGTTTTTCATATAAAGGTGTTCTAATAAACTCTAGTTTGAACTACCCAATAAGATAAACTATTAACATCTATTGATATAGTAATAATAACCATAACTTTAGGAATGCTGGTGATGCAATAGGTACAAGCCACAGTTAAGTATGACTGAGTACATGGTTATCAAGTAGTTTACATACACAAGAATAAAAAAAACAGGAAATACAAGAAAGAATGTTAACAAGTCCCTGGTTGACACAAGTTGGCAGAAAACCGATAAAGCAATGATTCAAACGCATCTTCGGCCAATGAGATTGCTTTGTTGAAACTGCCTATTTTATAATATAACTATTAATCATGTAAAAAAAAAAAAAAACACTTTAGCCCCCTTTAGTTTGATAGGGATGTACACAAGATAAGAACATTACGGGGGTTCCTTATTCTAAGTGCAGTTGTGAGAACGGGCTATAGTCAACGCTGATTTCAGCCACTGATGAAGAACAGGTCTGTCTCTCTGGGTGGGCAGAAATTCTGACAAAAAGGTAGCTGTGCAGCAGTGGAATGCATGTGACAGGTCTCAGCTGTCTGCTAATTGCATCCAGAAAATTGCTCGACAAACACTGGAGCAGACAGTTTGCCACTATAGACTTGCTTGTCTAATGTAGGCAGCTATAGTCCCCAACAACCCACATCAGTGGTTGACATGACGAGGAAACTGTCTTGCGTTGGCAACCGCTTAACATGAAATTCAACTCATACGTGTCTACATGCAGTATAGGGTTCAAATGAACACTTCGTTGCAATTTGTAAGTGACAACTAAACAGCTGCCTAAGTGAAGACAGCGGCTGATTGAAACCAGGGGTGGCGATGATTCCTGACGTGATTGAGGTCCATTCAGCATCGACAAACTCAAAGTAAAACATGCCCTCTTCCGCGGGACCGGAGCAGCCCCCTAAATCCTGAAGTTTTACGCGAGTGCCCTCTCAGTGATCGCCCGGCGACCCAAATGAAGACTTATGCTGGGGTCACGCTTCGCGAGTTTTGAGCCTGATTCGAATCCCAATCCTGCCATTGTACGTTAACTGATTTTCAAGATTGAGGTGTCGTCGCTCGCTTGATTTAGAGGCAGCCCCGTCGGAGCCCTCCAATTCTTTCACACATTTGTGAATTTTATGACTTCAATCTGGACAAGTCTTGGGCTCCTGTAGTCTGAGACAGCCAGTGACACAAATCTGAGAATGAAGACCCATAGTAACCAATAAGGGTTGAGCTTGTGAAAAAAAAAAACAGTTTATGAAAGCTGAATGACAGACTAATGTAGCATACAATGACCTTTATAAGCCTCCTCAGTTCTTTTCATCAAAACATCCCTGTGTTCCTCTTTGTAGGCGTAGTTATTCAGAAAACAAAGAAATCTCAACACAGAATTCATCTTCGATCTAATAACGCAAAATATAAAAAGCCCAGCAGTGGGTTGACAGAAATACTGATTAGGGCTTTGACCACTAAAATGGCTGATCAGAATCCAAGACCTCACAAGACCTCATATTATGTAGGAGCATATGATCACGTTATAGCAAAAGGTACATTCCTTTCTAAAACCAACAAAATCAAAAGCTTTGGTTTCATATTTCAAAAAAGACTGCAATCAAAAGTGTGTTTGTGCTTACGGACAGCATGTATACCGCCATACTGTTAACAAATGTGCAACACGACCCATCACATGAGCTTCAGGCACTTAAACCGGAATAACTACAACAGATGTTCGGCGCATAGTGCCTAGTTTTCTTAACTTTTTAGAGTTAATGCTTTGACCGCATGTCCTATTTAACAAAGCAGTATGCGCAGAAGTTCTGATTTGGAGCAAGTATGCTCTGACTGATGAAGTGTGTCTTCAAGCTCTGCAGATCACTACGATCGAGCCAGTAAATGGCCATGGATCAGATTTTCCACTTTAAAACTTGGGAATCTGAATGTATCATTGTGAAGTGCTGTGAAGGAGCGCTGTGAATGGAACAACGCAGTCGGCCATGCCGATCCAAAACACATGCCGAAAATCCAAAAGGCAGTCAACAAGGAAGTCCCATGACACACACAAGCAGAGGTTGTAATTTTGCTATTTTAAAGGGGTTGTTTTCAGATCTACAATGCTTTGATCAGTTCTCAGGGGGATCTTTAACTAGATAATAAAGTGTTTCCTTTAGGAATTGTTCCTCTGTGAGAAAACCTCTAAGGAATTTGCTGGATAAGACATTGAAAGAATGCTGGTATAGCACTGTAGATTTTAACTTTCACTTTCCTGTAATGACAATTCAAGATAGACAAAAGTATTTGTTCAGTTTTAAGCTTCATTTCACGTGTTTGGCTAGGCTGTTTTAGAGTGCTTGTATTTCTAAAGATATCCTCTGTGCATGAGCTGTTATGAATGTGCTATGTAAACCCCCAAAAAAAGAGAGCCTAGCAAAAAAACACAAAAACAAAACAAAACAGAGACTGCGATTTCAGCAATTTGTAGATAGCGTGCAACATATTTTGTGTAACAGGTGTGTAGTGTCAGCAACAGTTGACCAAGTCAGCAACAGTTAAAGTCAAAGTCCTTGTGCAGACAAAATATAACATAATATCAATATCAATAACAATAACAATATATCTTGTATTTCATCAAAAAGGTGCTGCCTAAATATTTTAAGTAATAGGCTTATGCTTTAGTGAGAATAAAATGCAGTATATATGCAGTCATGCAGGCAGAAGCACACAGGTATACTCTCGGATGAGCAAGCTCACATACAACCCATAATCATGCTTCTACAATTATGAAATGTCAGAAGTCAGTAGTTTAACAAAACAGTTGGGCGATTCAAGGAGTCTTGTTTTGAGACTATATTTCTTGCATAAATCCTAATTTTTTACTAGCTTTTAGACAGAAACCTGTGTGGTCACTGTGACTGATTTAAACACCCAGACATTGCCAGGTTTACCTTTCTTAACGGATCACTGAACGAAAATTCCCAAATGTGATTTATCTACGTGATCAGAGGCAGTTGAACCAACCCAATCAACAGTAATACTTTTTCCTAAAGAGGTCTAGATGTTCTTACAAAAAAAAAGAGCGACTGAGAAAATGACTTTAATATGGTGTAAGAATGGATTTTTGATTAATTTAGACTTTATGACACAGCTTTCTGTCTTGAATAAATACGACCGATCTTAAACACCCACCTTACCCTCAGGTGGGAATAACAAAGAGCCATGCTGTGACCTCAGCCTGAGGATATGATTACTGACAGAGTGCAGAGCAATCAGAGATAGTGCAGACCTGAGTAACCAACAGACTGACAGTCAATAGTTACCATTTAGCTGCCCAGAGTAAGCTAGGACAGAGGGACCCAGGGCGTAAGTCAAAGTTGGTCTTATTTATTATTTAATGTTTACTGCACTTGAGGGAGTGAAGTAATGCTTTTAAATTGTGGATAGTAAATCCCTCATGCAGCACATAACAAGAAGAGCCAAAGACAAATGTCTTTTTTTGTAACTGAGTGCAGATGAATGATGTATAGCTTCAATCACCTTGTCTTAACAGCAACACCATATAAATCCATATCAATACAAGGTGTCTTGAGAGAGATGAGATGAGACAGAAACACAGCTGCAGAGAATCAGGCATGAGAAAAGAGTAGCACCTAACTAAATGAAAAAGAAGTTAATCCAATGTGCATGTGGGAAAAAAAACAATCTATAAAAAAATAAAAATATAAATATATATACACAAGTTAACTGGTGTGCAATGTGCAAACACAGTGGACGGGTATTGAAAAATTAACAAACTCCAAGGCTCATAACAGATTAAAATATTATTGCCCCGACATAACAAGCACTGGAGCATTTCCAAAGGAGCATTCCATCAAAACACACAACCTTGGTAAGAGCTCCGAAAATATGCCTTAGAAATGATGCAGCCCCTTGGCCTGACAAGGACTGTTCAAACTAAATGAGGAACGACAGAATGCTTCTTCCCGTGATGTCAACAACAGTTGCATTACAATGTGCATGCTACTAGTCCTACTATTCTGCAAAGAATATAGCTTATAGCATCAATAAATGTGATTTATGGTGATTCATAAGAATAACTGTGCCACATTTCAAATCTCAACAGTGGCCCAACCAGCCTCAACCAATTTGATTTCGATAATTTGGAAGGAACTAGGTTACATCATGAAAATCCCTTCAATGACAGAATGTTTGTCATATAACTCTATATAAAAGTCTGATTACATCATACTTTACGTAGGTGTATTACTTTCATCCACACACCTTTACACTACTTTTCAGGCTACCAGCATAAATGAAAAGGGAGACATAATTGTGTATGACAAAAATCATCCAATTAGATGACTACATGCTGTAGACATGTAAACAGCTATCAACATGAATTAAATTCATGTAAACAGTTAGCCCCTTCAATATTGAGACTACTTAGATTAGGTTTCAACAAATAATCCATTCACAGTCTCCATGTAACTGTAGTCACTTATATAAAAAAAGAAAAAGAAATGAGTAGGCTGATGCTGGGTGGTGGTGGTTGTGGTGCTGGGTGGTAGTGGTGGTGCTGGGTGATAGTGGTGCTGAGTGATAGTAGAGGAGGTGGTGGTGGTGGTGGTGCTGGGTAGTAGTAGAGGAGGTGGTGGTGGTGGTGCTGGGTGATAGTGGTGCTGAGTGATAGTAGAGGAGGTGGTGGTGGTGGTGCTGGGTGATAGTAGAGGAGGTGGTGGTGGTGGTGGTGCTGGGTAGTAGTAGT